>APFE030947739.1:1121-161165 GCA_000404065.3 Pinus taeda | reverse complement strand
ATTTTATTTTATTATTATTTTATTTATTTATTTTTTTAACAAGGAGGACAAGAACAGGAATAGTAAAAAATTACCAAAAAGGAGAACCCTAGGAGGAAGGAAAAGACAGCTATAAGGAGAAGGAACAAGGGAATAAGGGGACAAAACGAAAAGACTAAGAAGAAAGGGCAGGGATCCAACAACGATTGATCTTCCAACCATCATCTCTATTGAGATTGATAAGCCTTTTTTCAATTTCAATTGCTTCCCTGAATTTACGGTGATGGAATTGGGCAACCTTGGTAATAACCTTGGCCTCCTCAATACAAACAAGGTGCTTGGTCTTTTCCGCATGCTCTGCTAACGTTAAAGACTTGGTTCTCCCATGTCTTAGGTCAACTGCATGTTCATTTAACCTTTGATGGATGGAGGGCCTAGTTTCCCCGATATAGGGGGTCCCACAAGAACAGGGGATCAAGTAGACACCCTTCATGTCCTTAGGGTCAATGGGATCTTTCACCGATCGGAGGGATTTACGAATGGTGTTGAGGGGCCTAAAGGTTGAGGGAATATTATACTTCTTAAGGATCTGAGCAATCTTGTTCGTGGTTCCCTGGACATAGGGAAGATGGACACCTAGTAGGCGTTCTCTAGGTTCTTTTCTAATAACCAAATTTTTAGAGGCCTTAAGGAAAGCCTTCTGACCTAGGCGCCTACTATAGCCATTCTCCACGGAGACATTAAGGAGATGGGATTTTTCCTTATCGAAGCTCTTATTATCAGAAATCCTAAGGGCACGAATAGCGAGGGTGTTAAGAACCCCCAATTTTTGAGCGGGGAAATGATGGGAATCGGCATGAAGATACTGCTCAGTATGTGTTTTCTTTCGGAACACTGAGTGGGAGAGGGAACCGTCATTTATGAATATTAATATTCCGTTCTACCTTTACCATATAAATAAATTTAAAATGAAAATAGAAATAAATATTAATTTTAACCTATTCTCAGAATTTATTCCATTAAAATAAGTAAATGAATTAATAAATTAGTAAATAATTGAATAAATAAATATTTCTAATATATAAAGCAATTCCATTGACTAAATAAATTAGAATTAGGTAACTTAGTATAATAATTAAAATAAAATAATTTAACATCCTATGATATAAAAAACCCCCTTTTTTCGTATATGAATGAGTTAAATTAATAATTTGTTAACCTAAGAGAAAGATATTAATATGATAAATTACAAGTAGTTATTTATTCTATTATTTTTGACTTATTAATTTTCATCAATCTAGCCGTTTCGAATAGTCGTCGATGGTCAACCCAGTCAACCTAGCCGTTTGGATGATCTGCTCTCCCTATATAATTAGCAGCTATGATCTGACTCCTCAACTTGTCCTGACAATGAACCACACTAGTTGGTTCGAAACGTGTTGACAAAGGTTCTCTATATGTGATTTACGCCGAAATTCTTCTTAATTATTATTATTATTTAAAAGTTAGTGTAAGCATATATTTTTTTTAATTAAATTATATCGAAATTATACTTTGATTTGGATTTTTGTTGTTGCCGTTAGTTATATGGGAAATTCGATTAACAATAGAATTAAAGCATGCTAGACAAAATAGTAGCATAACGTCTAGATCATAACATGATATACATGATAACATAATATCAAAAGACTGTATAAATATCATAATTTGTTGATAACTAAAATAAACTAGATTCTTGATAATGTTGATTAGTAAAAACTGCAAAAAATAGAGATACCGATGACTACAGATTTCCATTAGGATGAGGTGGAGATATCTATAGGCTAAGGGTTAGCAAGATTGTCCTCTTGAGTTGACCCATTTCCTTGCTTTAGCTTTCCTTCTATGTGGGACACACGGAGATCCATTTTAACTAGATAGTTAGTGATGTTGGCCAATCTTATTAAATTCCCTCCAATTGGTAGGTGATCTCAACCTTGGTGTCATTCCTCTCTAGGAGGACTTTATGAAGTAGGGATTTAACTTACCAATATAAATTTACAATATGGAGGTACTAGTTGTCTTCTTGGGGTATGCCTAAGGTTTAGAATCCAATCTACAATTGTAGCAAACACTTCATAACTTGAGTGCTTACCTCTTTCACTTGTGATAATTGCCTCTACATTGTGAATTACTTCTTTAACAACTGGTGGGGTTTGCAATCTATATAACCAAGCTAAAGATTGAGCTCTAGTGACAACTCGAGACTCAATATGTGTTTCTTTACTTCTGGCTCCCCGTCGGGGTTGTGTTCTTTACCTCGATGTTAGCATTCATAAAATTTCTTGGTTGTAATAGAAAACTTCCTAAGGTAACCTTTTCAAACCAATCCTACAGGTTGAAGGCTAGCCCCTTCAATCCAATGAGGGCTCTCTCTGATAACCTAATCACTAAGCTTAACAAATGACTATGTCTTCAAACAATGGCTAGATCTTCAGTAGGGTTGTGTTGAAATGGGGTTTGTTTGGGATGAATCAATTAATCCATTGGGCAATGGAGTCAACAAATCAAGTTTTTAGATGTAGATACCAAGATCTTGATTGTATGAATCAAGAGGGATAGAGGCAAGATAGATGGAAAACTGTAAACATATCAAACATCATCTGAGTGGTAGTAGAAGGAGAAAACAATCCACTATAACAAGGCATGAAGCAGGAATCCTGCAAGCTTTAGGAGAAAGAGTGCAAATGTCTAAACCATATGAACCAAAGCATTAACTAATGAATTCTGTCACATAATCTTATTTAAACATTAGAAGATAAAAGATAAATGATATCACAAAGAAAGGAAACTATCACAGATGAAATTTGACTGAGTATACCATCATAGGAATCTTTGTATCATGAACATAATATCCTAGTTCTCTTAGCACTTAAAAATATAAATAATTTGATCACACACAACTAAATGAGACTATTTTTTTTAGAGCCTAACCTTTTTCCCTTCTTTCTAATGTATTACATAGGAAATTACATAAAGTTTTCAAGATCCACCAATTCTAGAAGTTTGACTATTAAATATTACAAGACTTCATAATATAATTTACAAAATGTCATAAAACCGACTACAAAATGTAATAAAATATATTATCCTAGTTATTCTATATATTCGAGTCTTATCTTGGCATTCAAACTAAAACAAGATATCTTTGCAAACTGTTATGAGACCTCTGTTGATTCTATGGAACAAATTGATGAGTTACATGCTAGAATTCAGGATCTGGAACTATTTACTGTTTTGTAGAGTCATTCACCATTTAGGCCATGCATATATCCTTCCTATTGCTAACCATGAGATACAATGAACCTGCCAAAAAAATCTCCTTAAGTCATGTAACTGAATTACACCTATCTCTCATGTTCCGCGTCATCTCCTTTTCATCAAATCTGTGACCAAAACCATCATGTGCATATGTTTGATCCACAAAAGCTTGTATATCTCATCATTAGACCTTAAATTATGATAACTAGACTGTCAAAAATATTCAGTGAAGTTTTGTGAGATATATTATTCAAAATTAGGGTTTTTGTTTACAACAAAAAATCATTCCCTTGTTCTTGGATCAAGGCACTTCACCAAAAACCCAACTTTAATTATTCCTCCATGGCTTCAACAGCTTGAGCAAGCATGCTCAATTTGTCTTGACTTGATCTTGAGATGGTAACCCTTTTACCTTTTTCTTGTATGTCTTTGCTAATTGACTGTTAGGGTTTCTTGTTCCTTTGCTTCTGCAAATTTTGTTTTCCTCCTTTTTGTGGTTCTCTTCTTACCTTTGGAAGATTATGTATCTTTCCCTTCATCAATGACGATTGGCTCTTTTATTCTAGGGATAGATTTTTCTTTGAAGCATAGTCTCAACTTATTTGTAGCTATGGTGTAAGACTTTCTCAAATAATAAACCCTAGACTTTGTGTCTCGACTTGTATCATCTACCTTCCTTTTTGGTTGCTTTCCCTTTTATTCTTTGCTTCTACTTGCCCTGGCTCTACCTCCTCTCGCATTTTTTGTTGCCTTTATTTGGTTTTTATCTTATAAAACCTAGTTTTTACTTCAATTGTAGGGTTTTATGTGTTTTCAGGGATTTGATAACTATGATATCCTGTCCCTTTTTCTAGAACTATGGTTTCAACATTGGCTGCAACCCTAACCTTTCTTTGTCTTCTTGGTGCAAGGTTTACCACATTTCTTCTTCTTAACCACTCTAATTGTTTATTTAATTCATGTACATACAAAATCTTAATTAAACCATGGTGGCATATATCAAGAGGTAATGGCTATGCCCTGGTTTTGTTCTTAGTAGCCATTTTAACTAAGCTTTGATGCAAGAAACAAGGTAGACTCATCTTCCCAAACCCAACTAAATGACATAAAAATGTCATATGGTAAAGATATATTTTAGAATACCTGCCTTCACATGTCAATAATAATTGCACAATATTTAAGGCAACAAACCATTTGGGCTTCAACATCGTCTGAGGGATTCCCACGCTCCAATTAGGGTTCTAATACTCTCATTTTAAGAAGAAATTGAGATCCACATTCTGCATCATTTGTTTCTTGAACCACTTCTCACCCTTGGTAGGAAACCTCGTGGATCCTGCTATCAAATATTTAGTGACTGCAAAATCCATCTCTCTTATTCAAGCTCCGTTTCCATCAAAAGAGTGAATAAAATAATAACACCAATTCAGATTGTAACCATTAAACCATTGGAAATTCGGCTCCCATCTTGCGTTTCTGAATAAAGGTATAACTTCATCACAGACCTCAAACCATACTCCATTAGGTTCAAATCGTCTTACATGACCTGAATTTCCCATTACTTTACTGAGAAAGACTAAGAACTTTATCACCACTGTAAAAAATTGCTAAAAGCTTCGTTGTTTGCTGCAAGCAAGTCACGTGGGTTTGATGAAAACAATGGGTTTGTGCACAATTCTGGCTTTAACACTTTTCTTCTCCAAACCTCCTTTAACATTTTTAAACTGCCTCAAACTATCACATCAAGTCATATCATATGCCAAGTTACATAAAATACCTTTAGAGATTTTAAAATGACCCAAATGATAGCTTAACAATTTTATTTTATTTTATTATTTTATTATTTTAATTTATTATTTTAATTTTTAATTTATATTTGTTATTTTTTATTTATTATTATTATTATTATTATTTTTTTAATTTTGCAGGTGCTGCGAATTTTTTGTGTAGTGCACTACGAAAATATTTCGTAGTGCCATTTTTTTTTTGGCATTTGATTGGTGCAAGACATAGGTAAAAAAATTTTGTCATGAAAAAAACAACTTTCTTACCATGTTTCTTAATCCTTATTCCACCTTTCACATCAACATTTTACCTAGTTTTATACTTAAACCCACTTTGCTAGTAATAAAATCTTAACTGCTTTTCAAAATAATTTGACCCTTTTTGTTTTGAAAATACTAACTTAGTGCTAACACTTGGTATGTTAAGTTAGGCTTCACAATAGTGGAAGAAGAAGCGGGAGATACCCCCAACTAACAAACTCTCTTCATAAGAAAAAATCCAAGAACAAGGTGTCATAATATTCAGGAGCCAAATATTTGTTTTCGCTTAAGAAACTCCACCCAAGGTGCAATCGAGAGTGCGATTGAGAACCAAAGTAAAGAGAGACCCCAAAGAGGGTTCACAACTATAGGAAACCAACTTTGTGATAGGGAGAAACACCAACGTTATATCTCCAAGGCTTAAAACTAAGCCAACAAAGAAAGACAACGCATAACAATGAAAATACCAAATTAATGAACATAATAGTTGACACATCCCTTGCGTGACATGAAGCCACGAAGTGGTTCTTTCCCTACAACTAGATTATATAGGTACACACCAATACACCAAGTTTTCAACCCATCACTCCATTGAAGTTGATTTAGGTGGCTCCAAAAACACTTAGAATTTAGAAGTGGCTTGGAATAGTGTTGGTCACTTTAATTGCTTATTAATTAAACAATCGAGTGCCACATAAATTGTCAACCCGGGAAAGTCTGATTATTTCAAAGGTGACTACGTACTGTATGTACTCAATTTTAATAGCACTAAAAAGCTGTAGTATAAATAAATCACACTCTGTTAAACCTTTACTCTGTGTTACAACAGTTATACTCTATTGCAGGAATCGAATAAGAAATGGATAATTAATTAAAAAGAGTAAATCTGCAAAAGAAAACAATGGCTGTCTTGTAACAAAGGATGAGGACCCTATCCCCAGAGTAGGAACATTCAGCACCTGCCTCTGTTATCTAGTTCACCAATTCACTCTGTAAATCCTAATCACCGGTGAGGCACTCATATAACAGCATCAATCGACTAAAAGAGAAACAAAATTTTAGCAAAAGTAAAATAACATCAGAAGCAGTACTCGTTAATAAGGTATGAATAGAAATCACACGTAACACACAACAGAAAGGAAATGGGTGAATCTTGTGATGAAGGTGGGCCCCGTCCTTCTCACAAGATTCCCCAGGACACGAAAACTAAGATAAAATACTCAGAACAAAAATTTATTCATCCGTCAATATACCATATTACAGAAAAGATTCAGTCTCGTTCCTTCAACTACAATCCTTGTGTTACAGCTTGTTCATCCTATGTAGATCCCCTCTCTAATGTAGATGTCTCCTCTTTATAGAGGAGACATCTATTACAAAAGATTTTCATTATAGATTCTAGTTCAACCCTTTGTACAAAAATAGGGAAATCAGTTCCCATTAACAGAACACTGTTACAGTAATTTAGATTATGAACGTTACGACCAATGTAAAAATTTCTTCAATGATCGATCAGGTTCCTTTGTTGTTGCAAATCTGGTACGCAAATCTCAATTGTCTCCTTGAGATTTGCATGCTATCCTTGCTGTTTCAGCTTCGAGATTCGTGCTGTTCCCGCTGTTTCAGCAACTGCAAAATATAGTCCTGCCAACTTTAGGCAGTTTCAACAATTGTTCAACAACTCAGTCAACTTCAAGGATCAATTATAAAGATAGCATGATTATGTGTTAAATAATTAAACATATAGCAATGAGAAGAGTTACTGTATACCTTTAGAATGATTGAGTCAAAACGCTAGCAAGGGCTTTCAAATATGGGTTGAAAAGGGTAATATTATGACAAAATATAAGGTCAGAAATAGACAATATGGGATCCTAACATCCCCCCCAACTGAAAGGGTTGCATGTCCACATGCAACTTCTACTCTGAATCTGAGTCGGAATACTGGGATGAACAGTGCAAATTGCTTATACAGTAAGTATAGAAAGTGCTGTCAACCATGTCTCTAAACCTGTGGACACTCTGAAGTTTTTTCCATGTTGCCAGCTCCTCCTTTTTGGTCAATTTGAATTGAGCCTTGTATTGCTGTCCAGGTAGCCATAGGAGAGGGAAGTGAAAGTGGTAACCAATCCATTGTTCAACACACTGTCGAATGCATTTAACGTAATTAGGTATTCGTGAGATTGCTGCCTGAAGATTGAGAGGATTATAAGGGTGGTACTCCCGTCTCTCCTTAGGACAGTGTTCCCAGAATAGATTATTTGTTTTTATAGCCAGAGCTCCTTTAGCTTTCACATAATATTGGCAGTCTTCCAAGACTGCTGCCTGTAGTTTCCTGATATGGTCAGTCATCCCTGGCTCTCGTAGAATTCGTTGATGTTCGACAATAAAAACAACAGCATTTTGTGGCTCAGCTCAGATCCAGAGAAGATAGTTCTCCTCATTATGTGTTCCTGACATAAAAGCATTCTGCCAAGTAAACTGATTAGCCAAGAAAGAATTAAAGGCTCTTATTTGAATATCGCCAACAAGAGGAATTAAACTAAGCTTTCTATCTTCAGGCATAGCCTCATTGTGAAGATAGAGTTCACACAGCAAGTTCTGGTCACTATTCGGTGTTTGCGAAGGTCTCAATAAATTGCTG
This sequence comes from Pinus taeda, assembly GCA_000404065.3. Classification (NCBI taxonomy): domain Eukaryota; kingdom Viridiplantae; phylum Streptophyta; class Pinopsida; order Pinales; family Pinaceae; genus Pinus; species Pinus taeda. The sequence goes on along the minus strand of APFE030947739.1, from coordinate 153,197 downwards.
AGGTGTAGACACCTGGTGGGGTCTTCCATCCTTGATTGCTTTATTTGGAGGAACGCTAAATGTTCTCTCAAAAACACAGAATAGTTAAAAGATGGTTTCCTTGTAGCAAGTAACCTTTGGACCAAGTCAAAGATGAGGGACAGTTTGGTTTTTAGTTTCTTGTTTTCCTTGTGTTGTGCACGAGACTGTTCAAGAACTTCCCAATTTCTATATGCATAGTTGAGCCATAATGAATTCTGTTGCTGAAATGACCTTCCTTGTGAGAGCTCATACTCTGTCTTCCATGTGTCACTTAGTTCTTGAAAACTGGAAGTCTGTGTGTGAGCATTGCTAACACATGGAGGTTCAGTCTGTGTGTGAGCATTGCTGACACATGGAGGTTCAGTCTGGGTATAAGCAGTTTTAAAAGACTTTGGTACTGGTTTCTGCTCTGTAACAACTAGGGTAGGCCGGGGTGGTTTTATTTCTTTCTCCAAAATCCTTGAAGGCCCTGCTGGTTCTTGTGTAACAGCAGGGTATTCCTTTTTAACTATAACAGGAGGAGATATTGGACTGGCTCCAGACAACGGAACTTCAACTATCTTATAACCTTCTCGAGAATAGAGATCACCACATTCACTGCACATGTATTTATTGTATTGATCCTTTTCTGCACTCTTTTCAGCTGCAGATGCTACCGGAGCTAACATGTACAAATTGAGTTCCTTTTCATAGGCTTCCCTAACCTTTGTTAACTCTTGCTGATAAGCCTTAATTTCATATTTCAAAAACTCATTTTCTTCCTGAAGGGAGGCTAAAGTAACCGGGCCTTCTATAGTTGCAGGTTCCAGTGGAGGGGAGGATTGTTGTTCGACGTCAACTTCATCATTTGCATCCACAACAGGTGGTTCTTGTGTATCACCTGTTGGGTCAGTGGTTGGTTCTTGTGTATCAGCCACATCTAGGTCGTCTTCCTTTTGTTTTCCAACAGGTGGTTCTTGTGTATCACCTGTTGGGCCAGTGGCTGGTTCTTGTGTATCAGCCACATACCCTACATCGTCTTGGGTGTCTACTTTAGATGAATCGACAGCTGGTTCTTGTGGAGCAGCTGCCTCTTTTGAGAAAAATGATGTCACAAAATCGTGAACACTCTGCATTTCGGCACCCGAGGGTGAGGAAGGTGAGGGTTCAGGGCTAGGCGGAATACAAGATTTTAGAATGATAGGTGGGGAATTTGGGGTAATGGCCTTAGTTGCTGCAGACAACCTTGTTCGTCGCCGTGGTAAGGAAGCAGGAAAAACAGTGGTTTTTCTCTTACAAGCACTTTTCCTCAGGGTAGGGGGATTATCAGAAATAGTGGCTTCCTTAACTAAGGCCCTTGTTCTTCTCTTTAGTGGGGTTGCAACTTTCTGTTGTCTCTTCCTTTTAAGCATAATGATGGGGGTATTGTCATTCGAATTATCGGTGGGGATATGGACAATGGGAGTGGATGATTCAGCTTCATTAAGGGGTGGGGTCTGCTGCGGATTTTCAGTGCTCAATTGGGGTGTTTCAGCTGCTGGTTGCTGATTTTCGACAACTTGCTGGAAGTTTTCCTCAGCTAGTTGAAGGATTTCAGCTGTTGGCTGAGAATTTTCTTCAGATTGCTGGGAATTTTCTTTAGCTTGCTGGGATTTTCTTCAGCTTGCTGAGGATTTTCTTTGGCTTGCTGGGGATTTTCTTCGGCTTGCTGGGGATTTTCTTTGGCTTGCTGGGGATTTCTTCGGCTTGCTGGGGAGGGTTGTTGAGGGGAGGTGGATTGTGCAGGGCAAAGCCTCTATTTATTAATAGTTGAACCAAACGATGGTGCGTGAGCGAGAGGAGTTGGTGCCTTGCATTCATAGTATAATGTGCCAAATTGTTTTAGACAACCAAGCAATAGTAGGGCATATTTATTAAACGATCATGCCTCAAATGATTTAATAACACAAAGTCGTGCTGGTAGACTACTTGATAACGTCCCTCGCAGGTGAAATAATGCTTAACGAATTCTGTAACCTTTGGCCATGGTGGTGGTAGTGATCGAAGTGCAACACCCATGCCTTTGGATTCGATGCGCTTCCCTGGTAACATAAAATCTTGCTGTGCGTTGAGAATGAGGTGTTTCCGACTGAACCAACAAGTACCATTGGTTGGTAGTCCCGAAACCTGCGCTATGTCCTCCTCTGTTACTGGAATTCGCACCCCTTGAACAGTGGAGTATCCTTCCCTCAAATTGCATGCAAATTCCAGAACCTGCTGTGAATCAAAATCCAGAAGTCTTCTGAAGTAATCCACCCATCCTGCTTGTAAAAAGATTTGGTATGCGTCCTGGTAAAGTTCCAATAATGCCGTTGAGCCAGGTTCATGTCTAACAACATTTCTTCCCATAGTTACTGGTTCAGGCAAAATACAAAGTGCGGAGCCGAGTTGCCGAGGTCGAAACAGAGTAGAACATTGCAAATGAAGTTATGACATGATAAGGTACAGACGGGGTGACTAGACACTACCGCGAGAAGTAAGAAATGACGGTAATCGGCGTGTCATGTAATGATTACAATATTTCGGTATTCCCCCCCAACTGCGGCTTGAATGATATGGTTGAAGGTACGACGATTTCGACAATCATATCAATATCTTCTCATTAACTAGAATTTAATATTCACACCTAAACATGCATACCTTTACATTTACCTTTGGTTGTTGTGCGAAAAGTATTATCTTGTCATTAATAGATCGATGATAGTTATAGAAATGGTTTGTAAAGTATGAGGGTTTTTTATACACAAGGTTTTCATTATTCACAGGAAGTAATAGTGAAGGAACATAGTTATCAGGATGAATGGTTGATTCCTTTAATGAAGAGTGATATGTATCCATTGAAAGTTATGGTTCATTCTCAGGAATAGAAATGGGGAAATTGGTGCTTCTTAGGAAAAATGGAAAAGATTGGTGTTTAAGCACTGAGAATTGGTGTTTCAGCAACGGGAAATGGTGTTTCAGCAACAGGAAATGGTGTTTCAGAAACAGAAAATGGTGGGAAAATGTTGCTGAAGGGATGTGAAAGGAAATGAATTATGATCTGAAGTGAAATGGAAATGTTTCCCCAGGTCGAAGCTTAATCCTTCCTGTATTGAAATTTTTCTTCTCAGCCATCCTCCGAAGCTAAGATCTGCAAAATTTAATTGTAACATGGAAACCCTTGACAAGGATTATTAGTCAAGAAATCTAATCTAAGAAAAATAAATATATAAAAAAAAATACTAAGTGCATTAAGGGATAGCAGGCTCCCCCAAAAAGGCATAATGTATGTCTGTCATGCAAGTGGCTTTGAAATCCTCTTTAGAAATAGGTTGCTGATACAAACGGAGCCGATACCCATTCACTAACAATGGTGTTCTGGAATCATCAATTGTTAGGAGTCTGACTGTTCCATTTGGGAAAACAATATCTACTTCATAAGGTCCTAGCCACCTTGTTCTTAATCTACCTTGAAAATTTTCAAAACGGGAGTCATATAGTAGAGCCCAATTACCTTTTTGGAACTGCTTATGCTTAATGGTTTTATCATGCCACCTGGTTCTTTGTTGTTGTATCATAGTTTTTTGATGGATGGCATCCAACCTCTTTTCATCCAATTCCTGAAGCTGCTGCAACCTAGCTGTCTGTGTATCAGTCAAGTCAAGGTTAACAGCTAAAGCAGTCCTTAAGGTTTTGATTTCAAATTCCACAGGAAAAGCAACACTTTTACCATAAACTAATTCATAAGGTGAAAAACCTGTAGTGTTCATCCAAGTAGTTTTGTAAGCCCATAATGCCTCAGGCAACCTTTGAAACCAGTCCCTTCTATTCTCCTTTACCGTTTTTGTTAAAATGGCTTCTATGAGTTTATTTGTACTTTCCACCTGCCCATTGGCCTGGGGGTGATAAGGCGTAGTCATTTTATGCTTAATGTGATATTTCTGAAGTGTATCTTTAAAGCCATGAGAGTTGAAAGGAGGTCCTCCATCTGTGACTAGCTCTCTAGGCAATCCAAACCTAACAAAGATTTGTTCAAATAAAAAGGTTAAAACTAATTCTTCATTAGCTCTAAGGAATGCCTTAGCTTCCACCCATTTAGTCATATAATCTGTGCAAACCAGTATATAAACTCTTTGATTGTAGGGAGGGTTGATGGGACCTATAAAATCTAGCGCCCATCTTTCAAAAGGTTCAAGTATTACCTGGGGGTTTAGTGGCATTTCATCCCCGTGATTAGGCTGGCCCATTCTCTGAAAGCTATCATAGGCCCTAACATATTTCTTTGCATCCTTGAAAAGTGAGGGCCAATAATAACCCATTTTAAGAACTTTGTGTGCTGTTCTTTTATCAGCAAAATGCCCTCCACAAGGGCCATCATGAAAAGCCTTCAATATATCATAAACTTCATCTTCTCTGATGCATCTCCGAATTTCCTGATCGAGTCCTGTGTGAAAAAGACACCCGCTTATCCAGCTGTATCTAGCACTTTGCTGAACGATCTTTCTTTTCTCTCTGTGTGATAGGTGTGATGGTAGCTTCCCTGCAACTAAATAATTGGCAATATCTGCATACCAAGGTGAGTGAGCAGATACTGCAAATAAATATTCATAAGGAAAGGAATCATCTACTGGAGTGTTTTCATCAGTTTTTAACCGAGAAAGGAAATCAACAACTACATTTTCTTTACCTGGTCGATCTACAATTGTGATATCAAATTATTGTAATAATAATAACCATCTGGTAACTCGAGCATTTGTAACTAATTTGTTCATTAAATACTTAATGACCGAGTGATCAGTATGAACAAAAGTAGTGTAACCAGTAATATAATGTCGAAACTTATTAATAGCATAAATGACTGCTAAAAATTCTTTCTCGATAACTGTGTAATTAAGTTCAGCAGGGGTCATATTTTTACTCATAAAATAGATAGCATAAGGAAGACTGTTTTCTTCTTGACCCAAGACAGCTCCAATTGCAGTATCTGAAGCATCAGAGGATATATGAAAGGGGAGTGCCCAATCATGTCCTCTTAAAATGGGAGCTGTAGACAATTGATGTTTAAGTTCATTAAATGCTTTTTGACAACCATCAGTCCACTTAAATTCAACATTTTTCATAAGTAACACAAACAAAGGAGAAGCTATTTTAGAAAAATCCTTGATAAATCTTCTATAATATCCAGCATGTCCTAAAAAACTTCTTACATCAGTTTGTGTTTTAGGGATAGGAAGAGTCTGAATTACCTGTACTTTAGCTGGATCAACTTGAATTCCTAGGAATGAGATGAAGTGTCCCAATACAATTCCTTGATTCATCATCATATGGCATTTTTCAGTACTTAAGGCAAGATGTGCTTCTATACATCGTTTAAGTACTTTCTCAAGGTTTTGTAATGCATCTTCAAAAGTCACACCATAAGGAGTGAAGTCATTCATAAATATTTCTAAGGAATCATTAAGCATATCAGAAAAAATCCCTATCACTGCTCTTTGAAATGTTGCTAGAGCATTACATAGTCCAAATGGAAGAACTCTATAGGCAAAATTCCCCCATGGACTAGTAAAAGTGGTCTTGTCTTGGTCTTGGGGTGCAATCTTGATCTGATTATATCCGCTAAATCCATCTAAAAAAGAAAAGAATCTCTTTCCTACCAAATTGTCTAGTACCTGGTCATAAATGGTAAGGGGAGATGATCTTTCTGAGTGGCCTTATTTAGAGCTCTATAATCTACACACACTCTCCATTTCCCATTTTTCTTAGGTACAATTACTAATGGAGAAACCCATTCACTATCAAATATAGGATATATAAATCCTGCATTCAACAATTTTTGAAGTTCTTCCTTCACAATTTCCCTTAAATTGGGATTCATTCGTCGTTGGGGTTGACAGACTGGGTGAGATCCCTCTTTAATATAAATACGCTGAGTACATAATTCAAGAGAGATTCCCTTCATATCTGTGTAGTCCCATGCGAATGCTTCTTTATTGCAGTGGTATGATCCGGATTATCCACAGTTTTGTGTTCATTCTGTCGACGTTTCAAACCCCAAAGAGTGTCCATCATCAGGACTAATAGAATATGAATGAAAGCTTATTGAGAGAAGAGTCAAATGACCTGTAAATAAATAGACCTAGATCCCTTTTTAAGGAAGCCGACACTCATATGATTTATTATTTATTTTATTTTAATATTTTATTCAAAGATTAATTTATTAGTTTATAATTTAATTTTAGTTTATAGTTTGATTAATTAGTTTAATCTGATTCATAATTTTTATTTATTTATTTATTGTTATTTACCATATTTATTATTTAGCCCTAGTTTTCTAATTATTTAATTATAATTAATTTATATTCATATCTTAATTTATATTTTATTAATAATTACTTTAGTTTAATTGACTAATTATTTATATTAATTTTTATTAAAATTTAATAATTAATTAAAATTAAAAGATAAAATAAATTAAATTAAATTAATTAGATTAAATTAAATTAATAAGCTTTGATTTAATTAATTTAATAATTCTAATTTTTATTTTAAAATTAATCAAGTAATCATTTTATAATTCTTTCAATTGCTTTTATCTATTTAATTGATTAATTAATTTAAATTTAATTGAATTAATAATTCTATTTCTTCTATTGTTTTTTTTTTATTTTTTATTATTTAATTAATCAATTTTAAATTTTTTTTATTGATTTAATTAATTAATTTTTAGATTCATTTTTTTGGATTCAAGTGGTTAAGTAGTTTTAATATTTTTCCAGATTAACCTATTAAGCATAATGGTCCCACTAATTAAAATTAATTAATTTTTTATTTAATTTAATTTAGTTATAATAATTTTTTTTTTTAATAATTAAAATATTTTTTTATTAACTAATTAATTTTAATTAATTTTGATTAATTTAATTAATTATATTTTTTTTATTTATTTTATATTAATTTTATACTGTATTAATCATTGTCCAATAATAATTAATATTTTAATTTATTTAATTAATTATTTTTTTTTTAAATAAGATTAATTAATTAATTAAAATGAAAACCGTGATACTATGCTTCCAAAGGACTGGAGGGGTTTATTTGTCTGATCAGGGGAAGCCAATTTCCACTAATTTCACTCCCATTGTCCCTGTTGAGGTTCTGAGGAAATTTCATAATTTCGATGGCCTCTCTGATTTTTCTTTTATGATAATTCTCCTCTCTTGCAATTATTTTAGCGTCCTCCAAACATATATGATGCTTTGTTTTGGATGAGTGTTCTGCAAGGGTTGATGTACGGGATCTCTCATTCTTTATATCAACTGTGTGCTCTTTTAGTCTTAATTTCAAAGATCGACCGGTTTCCCCAATATAACTCTTGCCATATGAGCAATCAATCTTGTACACACCCTTGAGTTGTTGACGATCAATGTTATCTTTTACTAACCTCATCATTTGTCTTATAGTTCCACATGTTGTAAATTGAGTGTTTACGTTATTCTTCCTTAAAAATTTTGCAATCTTATCTGTAACTCCTTGGATGAATGGAAGGTAAACCATTCCATAATTTTCTTTCTTGTCTTTAGGAGGACGCCTGGAGAGAACCTTATCCTGAGCTCTTCTTATAGCTTTCTTGATACTCCACTCTCTGTATCCAAGGTTTTTGAAGACAGAGGTTAAGTGTTCAATTTCTTCTTTTAGGTGATCAGGGTCAGAAATCTTGAAAGCCCTAACAGCTAGAGTGTTTAAGACGCCAGATTTTTGGGAAGGATGATGGTAAGAGTTAGCATGAAGATAGCTATCAGTATGGGTCTTCTTCCTATAGACCTGGTGTCCCAAAGTACCATCCTCTTTTCTACTAATCAGAACATCAAGAAAGGGGATCTTACCGTTCTCTTCAAGCTCCATAGTAAATTTGATTTCGGAAGATATAGAGTTAAGATGATTGAAGAACTTCTCCAGTTCCACCTTACCATGAGTCCAATTCAGGTTAGTGTCGTCAACAAATCTTTTCCACCATTGCTGGCTTCAGAGGGTATGAGTCTAGGGCTTTCCTTTCAAAGTACTCCATGTATAAGTTGGCGACAATGGGTGAGAGCGGGGAACCCATGGCGACTCCAGATATTTGTTCATAATAGTGATCTTGAAAACTGAAAAAAGTGGACCGCAATTTTTTTTTTGCAAGCTTTGCTGTTTTAGGATCGGTGGCCATCTTTATAACATAAACCGCTTAATCCAGAGGAATCTTTGTAAACAAAGAAACCACATCGAAACTAACTAGAATATCATCTTTATCCACCCTTTTATTCTTGATAAGCTTTACAAAATCACTTGAGTCTTTTATAAAAGAGTCCGTGTTACCAACCAAAGGTTTTAGGATCTTAGCTACATACTTAGCCAATTCATAGGTGGGGGAACCAATGGTGTTAACAATTGGTCTAAGAGGGACCCCTTCCTTATGGATTTTTGGTAATCCATAGATTCTAGGAATAACCTCACTGGAGGGAATCAACTTCTTTCTTATTTTATCATCGAGGTTTGTTTCCATGATGGCTTTCTTGACCTGTTTTATCACTTTGGGAATAGGGTTGGAGCCGACTCTTCTATAACTCCCACAATTTAAATGCTCATTCATTTTATGAATGTAATCTTCCTTATTTAACACAACAGTGGCCCCTCCTTTATCAACTTTAAGAACAACTATCTTATCATTATTTCAGAGAGATCTAAGAGCCTCTCGTCCCTCTTTATTTAGGTTACTCTTTGGGCGCTTAGACTTCAACATAGCTAGGGAACATTCCTGTCTCAATATCTCTTTTTTGTTTGATGAAAGGCCTTGAGTACCATTTTCAATGTTGCAGATGATGTTTAAAAATGCAATGTTCTTAGGAGAGACCGCAAATCCCAATCCTTTGCTAAGAATATTGATTTCTTCATAAATGAGCATTATGGATGAGAGATTAACGACTCTCTTATCATGCTTATTTGTAACATTGGGGTCCCACTAACATACCCACCATCGTCAGGATTATGAGATTTTTCCCTAAATTGATTATCACTTATAGCGTTATCATTCTTAATAATTTTACAAAAATGAGCTGTAGAATCCCCATTCTCAAGGATTCCCCTAGCATCAATGCTAATGTCCTTGATTTCAATCTTATCACCCCTGCTAATAACGGATTCAATTCCATCATCATTGTTGGAGCCTATGTTGCTAGAGTTAACCCATGAGACAGCGCTGCTGGATTCAACACTGCTGCTGGATTCAACGCTGCTGGAGTCAACAGTTGGGACAGCGCTGCTAGAGTAGTCAGCGCAGGGTACCACGCTGCTCTCCGTGTTGATACTGTTGATACAAGCATTGAATGCATTGTTGGAGCTGACGTTGCTAAAGTTGCAGGAGTTGACATCGTTGCTGGGGTCTGAGGTAGCGTAGTTGGAGCCACTGCTGCTGGAGTCGCTGGAGTCGACAGCGCTGTTGGTGTTAATAATATATGGGACAGCGTAGGGTTCCACGCTGTTCACCGAATTGATGTTGTTGTTAATACCCATTTTAATGTTAAAACCTGTGTTAAATGCATTGTTTACCGAGTTAATGTTGATACCTGCATTGTTGGAGTTAATATATGGGACAACATAGGGTTCCACGCTGTTCATCGAATTGATGTTGTTGTTAATACCTATTTTAATGTCAATACATGTGTTAAATGCATTGCTTACCGAGTTAACATTGATGCCTGCGTGTTCCATGTTGTTGGTGCTGCAGGTGTGTTCGAAGCTGCTGGTGGAAGGAACAACATGGGAACAACGCTCCAGTTTTGGTGTTTTGATGCAGGTGACAGCGTAGTCATAGGGAGCAGTGCAGGCCATGGGTCCTGGTGTGTAGATGTAGGAGACATCGTTATCAGCTACTCCGTTTGGAATTGTTTTCATCGAGTTTTCCATAGTAGAATTTGTTTCTGTGCTGCCTTTATTGAAGGTTTTAACACCATCGTTTAGTATTAAACCCACGTCTCTTTCCAACTTGGCCATCTTTCTGGACTATCTCTCCCTGGTGATCCTACCCTCCGTCTGGGCTTTCAATGCAGCTTTCGCATCAATTATTTTCCATAGATCGAAGCTAATTATCATAGTAAGTTTTAGATGAGTGGAAAGGGCCAAGCAATTGAGCCTGTCTAATGCTACCCTAGTTCTTCTAATTTCTCCTCTGATTAGGGCCAAACTTAATTTCAAAAATGCTTAATCACTGTAATGATTAAATAATCTGTGATTAACCTTAGCAAAAGGAGGAATGATTTTATTGTTTCTACATTGTTTCAGAAATTGCAGGTCAGCAGTTCTCCTCTCAATTTTTATCCTCAAGATTTCGAGAAGACAGATCTCCTTCCATGTTTCCCCTCCGTACAGGGAATTTATGTTAGATTTTAGGCTTCTGTGGAAGTTTTTTGTAGTGGTATGATTCGGATTATCCACAATTTTGTGTTCATTCTGTCGACATTTCAAACCCCAAAGAGGGTCCATCATCAGGACTAATAGAATATGAATGAAAGCTTATTGAGAGAAGAGTCAAACAACCTGGAAATAAATAGACCTAGATCCCTAATTTTTAAGGAAGCTGACACTCATATGATTTCTTATTTATTTTATTTTAATATTTTATTCAAAGATTAATTTATTAGTTTATAATTTAATTTTTTAGTTTATATTTTGATTAATTAGTTTAATCTGATTCATAATTTTTATTTATTTATTTATTGTTATTTCCATATTTATTATTTATCCCTAGTTTTCTAATTATTTATTTAATTTATATTTCATAATCTTTAATTTATTTGTTTTATTAATAATTACTTTAGTTTAATTGACTAATTATTCTCACAAAGTAACTTCATTAACTATTGTGTTTCAGCATCTGTTAGGTTAGGGTTTATATTTAACGTTTTGCCAAGCTTGATTTCTACTGTTATACTTTTGGAGGAGATATCAGCTGATGTCTGAGATAAATTTTCAGTTCTAAGGTTTTGCTGGGATTCAGGTTCCAATATTGCAGTCAAGTGATCATGTATTTCAGAGTTAACCGAAGAAGGTTCAGAAATAAAATTTCTAATTAATTCATCCTCGGTTGTATCTTTAAAAGTTAAGGTTTGTCCGACAGTCAAGATGGGTTGGGTCTCATCATCCTCATAGTCTAACCATACAGAGTTATCATTGTTAATCATAGGTGTAGCATGAGGGTAAAGAGTAAGCTGTTTGGTTTCACATCTGTTAGAAATTGTCATTGAACCTGATCTACAACTGATGAAGGCATCTGCTATAGCCAGCCAAGGTCTCCCTAAAATCAACGAATGACCCCCCCCCAACTTTGTTTTAGTCTGTAATACATCAAAATCAGCTGGGTAGTTCCAAGATTCGACTGAAATTGTCAGGTCTTCAATGACTCCCTCAGGTTTGATTGTGGAACGATCAGCTAGTTCTAGAATGGTTGGGGTTTCCCTAATTACATTTTTTAACTGTAATAATTGTGCAGTTTCAAGTGTCATAATATTTATTGCAGCACCTAGATCTACTAGAACTCTGGAAACAAAAGTTTTTCCAACCTGTACTGTGACCGTAGGGTGACCAGGGTCACCATATTTCACAGGAGGGGTTTTTCTTGACATTAGAGCAGCTAGATCACCCATCACATGGACTGTGAGGGGATCTTTAGCTTTTCTTCCAGGTTTCTTAATGCAAATATCTCTAACAGTTCTAGCATAAATTGGTACATCTATCAGTGCTTGTAAGAGTGGAATTTTAACATACAAATTCTGCAATTCTCCTAAACAATTAAAAGCAGGTGGCTCAAGTGTTTTGGTAAGAGCCAGACGTTCAGGGAATGGCGGCTCTGTTGTTTCAACAATTTTATTAGAGGATGATTCAACTATTTCAGCATTGTTATTAGATGACTTTTCTTTTCCTGTTTCCTCTTTATCAGAGTCAGAAGAAGTAATGTCATCAATAATGGGTTCAACTATTCTCCCAGAGCGCAAATGAATATCATTACATTGCATAGGGAAAACATGCTGGTTTTGAATATCAATTACTTGCAGAGCTTTATTGTTATTAGGGTTGGGGCTTGGTTGCACAGGCAGCTGGGTTCTCATTGTCTGATTATTCGGTGGAGCATTTGATAGCAAGGAGAGAGATTGCTGATACTGGGGAAATTGGTTTGGAAATGGGATTTGTTGAGCTGTTCAGTTTGGGTTCCATTGATTAAAATAAGATTGCTGTAGAGCCCAGGTATTCCATATTGTAGGATCAACAAAAGGAGGATTTGGTTGCTTCATGGGTGGGAAATTCATTTGGTTGAAGGGTGGGTATTGCATTTGATTCAAGGGTGGGTAATTTTCTTGAAAAGGAGAATGATTATTCCAATGATTAAATGGAATGTTAGAATTCGTACCTTATCCTCGTGGTTGCCATTGCCTCCTTTGTGTCAGCAAGTAAACTGCTTCAACTTCTTTTTCAGTTGGTTGCAGTGCTGCTTTTATTCCTAGTAAAGAAGGGCATTGTTGAGTCTCATGGTCCTTCTCACAAATAGTGCAAATTGGTACCTTGTCTAGTGGGCATTCCCTTAGTGGGTGTTTTTCTCTGCATTTAGAGCAAAAAATAGCCAAAGCAGCTTCTGCTTCTGCCTGCTTCTTTTTAACCTGCAAGATATCAATTTGTGAAGCAAAAGAGCTTAACATTTCAGTTTTAAATTCTTCAAGCAAGTTACCTATTTAAGCCTGTGTTGCTCCTCCACTCGCTGATTTCTAGACTCTTGAGTATGTACTATCTTTGCTTTTTGGCCTGCTTGCCACTCCTCTTGAACATCTCTTACAGAGGTTGAAAATCTCGTCATATGATTCCTTAGATATATCCCCTTTTCGGAGCATATTCAACACATCTAAACAATCATCTCGTACCCCTTTTAACAATATTGACTTAAGAATATCCTTACTCATATTCGGATGATCAGATCGCTAAAAATTATACTGTAGTCTTTCCATGAAGTCCTCCAGGTTCTCGTCCTCCTTCTGAACCATCTTAAATAATTCCTCCTTCCTTTCTCTTGTTCGGCAGTAGTCCTGGTATTTAGCCAAGAATTTTTCTTTCATTTGATCCCATGTTGTGATCACATGTCTTCCCAGGCTCATAAACCACCATAGTGCATTTCCTTTTAATGTTGTTGGAAATAAATTTAACTTTTGAGAGTTAGTAACATAATCATAGCTCCTACATAATATATCAAATTCGAACATAAATTCATCAGGGTCTTCAGATGATAAACCATGGAAATTAGGTAGGGCTGAGAGTGGGATGTTCTTCATAGGAGTTGCCCCTCTAGGAAGATCTCCAATAGGGAATTCCAAGGTGGAAAGGGAATTTTCTCCTCCTCCTTCTCTTTGTCCCCCACCAACAAGTCCTTCATTGTTTCCGTCCATTGGTTGTTCCCCTGTCTCACTTGCTCGGTCTTCAACGCTTTCTGTAGGGCTTTCAATGTCCTGAACTGGTTCCTCAACTTTAATATCTTCTATTGGTTCCTCAACTTCAATATCTTCCACTGATTCCTCGATTTGTTCTACTATCTCTTCGACCCTTTCTGGTCCCAATACTCCCTCCAGTTTGTAATCCGTCTCGAGAGGGTGCCAAGTCTGTGGCCTCCGAGAACTTATCTTTTGAGATGCTCCAGCTTTTGAAATAATGTCATCAATGAAAGTTTTCCTTCCGGCCCCTGCCACCTGTAGGGTTAGCTTTCCTGTGTCCTTTCATGCATCCTGTACATCTAAAAGAAAATCATTAATGCTTTTAAAGTTTTCGGTCACCTTCCCCGGCAATGGCGCCAAAATGTTGGTCACTTTAATTGCTTATTAATTAAACAGTCGAGTGCCACATAAATTGTCAACCTGGGAAAGTCCGATTATTTCAAAGGTGACTACATACTATATGTACTCAATTTTAATAGCACTAAAAAGTTGTAGTATAAATAAATCACACTCTGTTAAACCTTTACTCTGTGTTACAACAGTTATACTCTATTGCAGGAATCAAATAAGAAATGGATAATTAATTAAAAAGAGTAAATCTGCAAAAGAAAACAATGGCTGTCTTGTAACAAAGGATCAGGACCCAATCCCCAGAGTAGGAACATTTAGCACCTGCCTCTGTTATCCAGTTCACTAATTCACTCTGTAAATCCTAATCACCGGTGAGGCACTCCTGTAACAACATCAATCGATTAAAAGAGAAACAGAGTTTTAGCAAAAGTAAAATAACATCAGAAGCAGGACTCGTTAACAAGGTATGAACATAAATCACGCGTAACACACAACAGAAAGGAAATGGGTGAATCTTGCGATGAAGGTGGGCCCTGTCCTTCTCACAAGATTCCCCAGGACACAGAAACTAAGATAAAATACTCAGAACAAAACTTTATTCATCCGTCAATATACCATATTACAGAAAAGATTCAGTCTCGTTCCTTCAACTACAATCCTTGTGTTATAGCTTGTTGATCCTATGTCGATCCCATCTCTAATGTAGATGTCTCCTCTTTATAGAGGAGACATCTATTACAAAAGATTTTCATTATAGATTCTAGTTCAACCCTTTGTACAAAAATAGGGAAATCAGTTCCCGTTAACAGAATGCTGTTACAGTAATTTAGATTATGAATGTTACGACCAATGTAACAGTTTCTTCAACGATCGATCAGGTTCCTTTGTTGTTGCAAATCTGGTACGCAAATATCAACTGTCTCCTTGAGATTTGCATGCTGTCCTTGCTGTTTCAGCTTCGAGATTCGTGCTGTTCCTGCTGTTTCAGCAACTGCAAAATATAGCCCTGCCAACTTTAGGCAGTTTCAACAATTGTTCAACAACTCAGCCAACCTCAAGGATCAATTATAAAGATAACATGATTATGTGTTAAATAATTAAACATATAGCAATGAGAAGAGTTACTGTATACCTTTAGAATGATTGAGTAAAACACTAGCAAGGGCTTTCAAATATGGGTTGAAAAGGGTAATATTATGACAAAATATAAGGTCAGAAATAGACAATATGGGATCCTAGCAAATAGCTCAAAATCAAAGTTCTCTGTTTTCACCCAAACCAGGACCATATCATAGTACTCATCGTCTTGATTCCAACGACATGAACGACACTCAAATCTGAGTTCGTATGCTCAAGATATTCATGGTCAAAGTTTCGGTCAAACTACGCCCAATGGAAACCACTAATGAGGCAACAATTTGGAATTTCCCTGCTCATAGATTCTGGCCACCGGAATGAGTGAATTTGTCGCCTCATTAAATTTTCTAGTAACCCTGAAAATCTAGTCAAAATTATTTGAACAATGTATTTATAAAATGAAAAAAAGATATAAACAAAAGTGGGGTGATGGGCCACTACCCTTGCCACCCCTCCCATATGTTACATATATAGCATATATGTTATAAATGACTAGTGGTCATATCAAAACTCAACCATGTATTTTGGGCTAGTGGGACTTGAACTCAATGCGACGGCCCAATTCCATGCCAAAACAAAATAACACTCCAACCATGCTTCAACCACCAATGTACCAACAGAGCCATGTCACAAGGTATAAGACACCATCCAAGATCAAAACAAAATGCGCCCAAACTTAAAAATAATACAACTGTCGCCAACCAAATTTTACCCAGGTCAAGTTTTGAACCCGGGCCTCATGTGCCCAACTTGGGTACACCACCAACAACCCAACCTTGATGACTTTGCCCACCAAAATATATATAAACTATAATTTTTCCAAGAAACAGAGGAGAGAGGGTGTTGGAACCGAGCACGAGAGCCGAGGTGAAACCTTGATACAATGGCCAAGGCATAACCATGTATGGCACATTTTTCGAGACAAAATCTTGTAGGAATATTCTTTGATGCTTGAGGAATCTAAACGATTCCCTAAAGGGAATTTTTTCACATTGATAGAATCATGTCAACTTTATACTCAAACGAACCAGAATTTCATAGGGAATGTGATCGTGTAGTATGTTTCCTCATATGAGCAGCACAATTTTAGGCAGCCAACAACGAAGAATCTTTACAAAATCTTGAGGTATCTAAAAGACTCCCTCGGAGGCTGATTTTTTTACAGAGGCAGAATGATGCCGACTTTATAGTCATTTTTCTTAGAATTTTGCAAGAAGTACATTGGTGTGCTCATAATTTTCATTTGAGTAGCATATTTTCACCCATCTCCAGGAAGGAATCTTTGGGGGAATTTTTGAGATTCTCGAGGGTCCAAAATTTGTCGGTGTCATAAAGGGTTCAAGTTTATAGTTGTTTGACACGATTTCGCACCACGAATTCAACAACGAAATCCATTTCACTAATAGAGCTTTGCATGTTTAGGCGATCCCCGAAAATGGAGGTATATGATGCAGTTATTCCATGTATTTCTTTTGGTTTTTCTGAGGTCATGACTTTCTAGTTGAGGTCCTTGTTACCATTATGTTGAAGGATACTTGGATGCCACGTCATGTGAGAATTTATTAGCTTTTCATGCTGAAGGAGGGCACATTTGAATGAGAGTTCCTATAGGAGAACGTCTCGTGGAGAGACATATCACTATAGTTGAGGGAATTTTTCCTTGTAAGGACAAAGAATGTACTATGTATTCATCATCATCTTGCAACATTTAATGAAGTGGTCTCCCCACTCTTGACACCGGGCCCGAAGACGTAACCCACATTGGGTGAACTCTATTATCAATGTGTGTGTGTTCTTTGATTTGATGGTTGTAATCATGTTTCCTCTTCATTAAAACATGCACGTGTTTTTTTATACTCTTTCACATGCAATTTTGCTAACGTCACAGAAGTAAAAGATCTTGGTTAATTCTGGTAGGTGAAGAGATCTGAATCAAGTTTGGTATCACAATGGTCTTCTCGCTGATGTGAATTGCGAGTGTGAATGATTGAATGTCTAACAAGAAGGGAAATGGAGAACAAAAAATATATCTACGAGGACCTCCTCAGGATGGCACACATGGTTGACATAATGTATGCAGATTATGAAGAGAAAATGGCAAGAGAGTAACAAGAGAAAGAAAGAGTAGAGGACGATGCTCCATCCCCATATTCTAGTGATTATTCATCTTCTTCATCATTTTCTAATCGTTCCGATGAGGAGATCAATAAGAGTCTTCAAGCAAAGAATGTTGAATTGAGGAGAATTCTACGATAAGAAAGAGAGAAGTAGAAATTACAGCTTCAATTATGAGCCACGAAAGAGGCCTTGGAAAAGTTGAAGAGCAACGAAGGCTCAGAGAAGCCATCATCACCTACTTTAGAATCGACAGCGGAGGTAAACAATGTTGATCGTTCTTCAATTTTTGTTTCACATGACATTATTTCTATTGGAAACGTGGATGTAACCATTTCAAGAATTGGCATGAGACTCCTCACCAAGATGGGGTATAAAGGAGGAGGTCTTGATGTTAATGGCCAAGGAATGACTCAACCATTGGAAGTTGTACAAAGACCTTGATTTGTAGGCTTGGGACTCATTGAAGGATATTGATCAAAGCTATCAGAAGATTTCATGGAATTGTTGAAGCCATCGAAGAAAGAGGATTATTGGGGTGCATCACAATCCTCCCATGACAGTGCACACTGCAGAGGAAGACATAAGGAAAGCTCTCATCGGCATGATTTCACCAAAGACGACAAAGAGAGGTATAAAATCTCTTAGTATTCTAAAGTTCATTTATATTGTTAATGATGGGCAAAAATAATGGCATAGTAAACCAGGTAGTTTTTGTGGTCTACATAACCATGTGGTTGTTGAGTGCTGTAAGAGAATGAAAACAAGAAAGAGGATGAGGCATAAGGTCTTCTCCACATCATGGAAGGAAGAAGGTTAAGCAGCTCTAGAGGAAGATGACCTTTTATAATCATTTCAACATAGTTGGACATCAAAGAGGCACATGTTGGAGGCTCCATCTAGAGCAGCGTCTCAAGGACACAACGCCCATGCAGGGACCAACTGGTGAAGTTGTTCAACAAGAAAATATGCTACATTCTTGGTAGTTCACTTTGTTGAGTAAGAGATGGTTTTACTAAATATGGTAGCTTGTCATGGTCACATTTTGTAAATCGTGTTGTGATATAAATGTAAAAGTGATGATGTGTTTTCCATTACTTATTAAAGCAACGATGATGTTCTTGGCCTTTTGTTGATAGCTGGGATATTGGTTTCTATTATGATGAAAAATTAACCATAGAGTGTGTGTTATAAACTCTTGGCAATTATGAAGATGCTTGGGTCATGATTGGTCATGTAATTGAGCATATAGTTTACAAAGATTGTACTACAGGTTTGTAGAAGATGTAGTTGTCAATTCATCACTTATGGCTCCGAAGAACAAGGGTGAAGGAGAAAGAAGTGTGACTTGTCAGGACACTTTTGTGTGGATAATGTAACACATTAGTTGCAGATTATGTTCATGCTTTTGGAGGACCAAAAGCTCCTTAGTGGGGAGGAATGATCCAGGTGGCTCCATAAATGCTCAAAATTCAAAAGTGGCTCAAAATAGTTAAAAAAGTCAGAGTTCTCAAATTCACCCAAACCATGACATATCATAGTGCTCGTCATCCTTGTTCCAATGGCGTGAATGAAACTCAAATTCGAGCTCTTGTGTTCAATATATTGATGTCAAAGTTCTGGTCAAACTAGGCCCAGTGGTAGCCACTAACGAGGCAACAATTTGGAATATTTCGTTGCACAGATTCTGGCCACAAGACGGGAAAATTTATCACCTCATTAAGCTGTCCAGTAATCTCAAAAATCTGGTCTAAATTATTTGAACAATTTGTTTATAAAATGAAAAAAATATATAAAAAAAAAGTGGTGTGGTGGGCCACCACCCCCCGCCACCCCTCCCATCCATTTCATATATAACATATATGTTATAAATGGCCAATGACCATATCAAAACTCGACCACGTATTTTAGGCTGGCTTTCCCAAGACGGCTGCGGAATTTCTTTCCAAAACAAAACAACACTCCAACCACCAATGTACCAACAAAACCACGTCACAAGATATAACACGCCACCCAAGCTACAAACAAAACACACCCAAACTTAAACTTAATACAACTGCCACCAGCCAAAATATTGCGCAGGTCAGGTTTTGAACCTAGGCCTCGTGCGCCAAATTTGGGCACACCACCAACGGGCCAACGACCAAACCTTGACAACTTTTCCCACCAAAATATATATAAATCATCATTTTTCCAAGCGACGAAGGAGAGAGGGTGGTGGATTTGAGCACGAGGCCCTAGGCAGAACCTGGACATAGCGGTCGAGGAGGAACCATGCCTGGCACATTTTTTGAGACATAATCTTGTAAGAATATTCTTTGATGCTTGATGAATCTAAAAGATTCCCTAGAGGGCAATTTTTCATAATGACAGAATCATGTAAACTTTATACTCAAATGAACTAGAATTTCGTAGGGAATGTGATGGTGTGGTATATTTCCTTATCTGAGTAGCATAAATTTAGGTAGTCAACAACGAGGAATATTTGCAGAATCTTGAGGAATCTAAAATATTTCCTTGGAGGCTTATTTTTGACAAAGGCAGAATGATGCCGACTTTATAGTAATTTTTCTCAGAATTTCGCAAGGAGTGCAGTGGTGTGCTTAGAATTTTCATTTCAATAGCGATTTTTTTTTCCCATCTCCAGGAATGAATATTTGAGATTCCCAAGGGTCCAGAATTTGATAGTGTTAGAAAGGGGCCAATTTTATAGTCGTTTGACACGATTTCATGCCACAAATTCAACGATGTAGTCCATTTTTCAACATAGATTTGCATTTTCAGGCCATCCCCGGAAATGGAGGTGTATGATGTAGTAATGCCATGTATTTCTTTTGATTTGTTGAGATGGTGATTTTGTTGTTCAGGTCCTTGTTACTGTTATGTTGAAGGATACTTGTATGCCACATAATGTGATAATTTATTAGCTTGTCATGCTGAAGGAGGGCCCCTTTGAGTGATAATTCCTATATGAGAACGTCTCGTGGAGAGACATGCCACCGGAGTTGAGGGAATTTATCCTTGTAATGACAAATAATGTACTATGTACTAATCATCATCTTGCAACATTTAATGAAGCAACCTCCCCACCCTTGACCCCAGGCCCGAAGACGTAACCCAGACTGGGTGAACTTCGTTATTAGTGTGTGTGTGTTTGTGTTCTTTAATTTGATGGCTGTCATCATGTTTCCTCTTCCTTAAAACATGCACATCTTTTTTTTCATATTCTTTCACACGCAATTCTGCTAACATCATAGAGTCAAAGATCTTGGTTAAATTTGGTAGCTGAAGAGATCCAGATCAGAAGTCTACACCCGAATTTCCCAGAGTCACATGGAAAAGAGATGCTTAATACTTTCTAGGGAGGCTAGGTAAGGACGACCTATAAATTCCCTAGAGAATCATCCAAAATCTTAGTACTTAGCCAGACACTCTCCCACAAAAATGTGGGAGTTTTCCAACACCAAATTAGAGGTAATTAAGAAAAACACATTTGCGGGGAAGCTACCATAATTTGCCTTATATCAAACACTATCAATGGATAATTAAGCCAACAATAAAATTGTGCTAAAGCCAATGGATTGGCTACTATATTGTTGAATAAATTTCATGTCACTGTATTTAATGCTCCCAATTTGTGTCATGTGGGGGAGGGTGGTCACCATGCCTCCCTCATTATTTTCTTAGGGTGATGATTACGTGACATCCTCTCCCATTTATCTTCCATGTATCATCACCCCTAGTAGGGTGAATTTTTTATTGGTTGATTTAAGAGTAAAGATAACCTTGGTTTTGATGGATTATAGGGAAATCAAGGGAGGAAAAGCATATTTTTAGAAGTGAGATATTTAAAAGAATAATAAAAATCAACATAGATCCATCTTAATTGTGGATCTACTAAGCACGAAGAGGGATCAAACCAATCAAAAATGCAAATCTCATTTTGAGTGCAAAATTTGATCAAATGTTTGCACCTCGAGAAATTTCATTCCTCTCAGTGCTTGGTAGATCTGAAGTTAAGATGGATCTATGCTAGTTCTTCTATATATATATATAATTTTTTATTATTATTATTATTATTAAAACCTTGATGATATGTATAGCTAGATGTTTTATAATTTATTTTTTTAATGTGATGTGTGTGTGTGTTCTGAAATATGAATGATTATTACTAGTCCCTCCCAAGGCAGATTTCTAGCAAATGATTTGTCTGTTGACCACTCTTAGTTTAGCATTGACCAATGCAACTTATAATGTTTAAATTTGAAAAATATATATTATCTTTCAGTATTAGTAAAAAAAACTAATTTTCAAACATTTGACTAGATGGGAGCATTTACAACAATATAATTCCATGTGGATATTTGTATCATATATTTTATGCCATACTTTATGGATATGGTTGCAATATTCAAGCATGAGTTTTAGATATTTGTGTAGTGATTTATTATTATTAAGCAAAAACCATCCAAAAATAAAATAATTGAAAATAGCTCATACTCGGGTAAATAATATATTTACCGTCAGTTACATTTCACCATAATTTAAGCAACTCTTTGCGTAAAAAGGAGGAATAAGATGTAAATAAGTATACTTTCCAGGAGTTACTTCCCACCTTTATTTATATTTTTCTTATGTAGGAGTAAAATTGTAAATGTGTAGACTAACTAGTGGTTACGACCCACCAAAATTTATGCAAGTCCTTGTGCCAATTAATTTATCCACTTCAAATCTCAATTTATCAATTCCTACCAAAGCAAGACTATAGGATTTGATTTTCTTATTGACCACTATTGATTTAGCATTAGCCAATGGAGGTTATAATTTTTTATGTGTTTTTTTCTAAAGCATAATTTATAACTTGAGTGGCAAGGACTAAGCTGCCTTGCAACACTCATTTCTCTTGTTTAATTTTATTTTATTGTGATATATATATTATGATTTTTCTTTGTAAAAATTTGTTTGTAATTTTTGATGGCCCTTAGTATTGCAACAATAAAGGGTCTCAAATTTAATTATCAAGTTGGGGTTCATACAAAATTAAGAGGGGCCGACACTGTATGTGCAACATGCACTATCTCTTTCTCTCATTGATTTTTATTTAGATGGAAACACTGAAATGAAAGTTAAATGTACATAGGCCAATTTAACTAATCTATGCTATAGGAAAAATGTAATTGTAGGAAATGACTTGCTGAAAGGAAAATGGCATGCAAACCTAAGCTACTTGCAATGGAAGAAATCACACTTGCACACTTCGATACTATCCACAATGAAATGAAAACACACTTGCACACTTTTATGCTATCTACAAGGAAAGGAAAAACACACTGCTGAAATGAAAGATTGTGAATTGAAAATCCTAATTTGCAGAAAGCACAATTTTCCAAAGTAAATAAATCAAAATAATCTACAAGGTATCTGTACCTCCAAGTTACATCATGAGGGGTTATATGAGTGTTTTAATATACCAAATAAGTCAAATCATGAATTTATTGCAAAGTAAAGTGAGATTGAAGGGCTGGTTATAGGTTGCTATAGGAGACAATCCAACGAGCATGTAGCCAAATAAAATGTGAGTACAAGAAGCAAGGAATTCATGGAAAAGATAAAAAATATAAAATCAACCTATTCAAAGCTTCAAGACAACCTATTACAAATTTAAGCTAACAAAACTAAGCTTTGTGTGTTTCTTGCAGCTACAAAATTGGTTACACAACAAAAGAAAACAATGAACGGTAAATGTGTGGTAGCAAAATAAATGAAGTAAATGAAGATTGGAAATGAAATTAACTAATGTAACTATTACAGCCAAATGCTTAGATAACATGCAAGAGATATTTTTTCATAAAAATATTTTAATTAACCACGCATGAATGCTATAAAAGGTACCTTTCAGAAACATTGAAAAAGTAAATAAATGCATAATAATAACAAAAACTAGTACAATAGGGCTTTGGAGCTCATGGGGTGGGCCCAACCCAAGGATGGTCAGAGTCCCTTAGAGGAAATCCAAACTAGGAGCTGAGATAAAACATCACTTTCATTAACTTAGAAACTATTTGTAGATTACAAAATTACAAAACTTGCTTGGAAATGCAAATATAGTCTTCCCTCCTATTCTTCATACTTTTCTCTAAATTTCCACCAAGGTACTTGAGCCTCTTATTTATACAATGAATGGGGATAAACATCCTTAAGGGGAGAACTATAGTTCCCTCCAAAAATCACTAGAAAAGTGTATCTCTCTCCTAGTTGACACCACAACAGTAGGAAGGGACATTAAATACCCTCAGCCAATCTTGTTGAGACTCTCTTGCAACAGGAAACAAATCCCATGAATATTTTTAGTGCTGCATATTCTTCAAATATGTGCAATATCTCTTCAAATCCTTCACAATGCATATGTTAAGACACATAAAATATGAAAAACCTCATTGAATCTCCTAAGAACCCATTAAGATAGGAAAGTGTGTCACTAAGTGAAAAAGGTGGGTTTAATATAGTTTTATGTGATTTAAAGTTGATTGATGGGCCTTATGATTTACCTATTTTAGAGGCCCATCAATTTTTTTCATATAAAAAAAATACAATAGAACAATTTGAATTCAATCAATTTGTTATTTTTATTACATTTTATTAAGTCGACATTATGATTTGTTATTATTATTTTTTTATCTAATGCTTTATTTTATGAACACTATAACATCTCTCCATATTAAGCCAACATTTAAATGTTTACACTCATTTACAACCTGTTGATGGTGTTGGAAGCCGCCAAGGGGGAAGGGGTCCTCCCTGATGTGAAATTCCAATTAGACCCCACATCATTTGAAGTAGGAGCACTAACCAAAATATGGTCGATTGCCAAAGTGGTGATTTCAAAGATGTGCCTTGGCTGTGATAAAAACATAGAATGATATATACATGAATTTGGTGACAATAAGTGTATGAATTTTGTGAAGTATCAAATGTAATGCATGAAAGATTCCATCACATCAAAGGGAAATAAGTGAGCCCCTTAGAATAAAGTAATAGTACTAAATTAGAAGAGAT
The DNA here is from genome assembly GCA_000404065.3 of Pinus taeda. Lineage (NCBI taxonomy): Eukaryota > Viridiplantae > Streptophyta > Pinopsida > Pinales > Pinaceae > Pinus > Pinus taeda. Next base: position 129,015 of record APFE030947739.1, on the reverse strand, counting down.
GCACGAGAAATATAAAAGAATCGTTATTTAACCTACAAAAATATAGTTCACAAGATAACAATGATCGTAATAACATAAACACGACGCATTCAACAATATTCATACTAAAGCAAGCAAATTATTCCATAAGAATTAGCGTAAATGAAGAAACATGCATCAAAAATATACAAAGAATAGTCTTACTATATCCACAACATATGCATGAAGACGTGATAGCTATGACATTCTTATTAGAAAGTGAGAGTTCTAAGAATACAGTTACATTGATAAGGCACCAGTCCCAATAGTGGAACATGAAGCCAACACTTGCTTCTCCAAAGAATGATATTCCTCCTATGTTAGACTAGAGAATCCAAGGCTCCAAATATAAGCTTCCAAGCCTTTGGTTCCAATCCATTTGCTTAAAATATGAGGTTTTATTTGTAACAAATGAGATGACCCTTCATCTCCATTTGTGACCTTTGAGCTTCCCTTATGACTCTTTGACTTCTTCTTTTTCTTTTCTAACTAATGACTCTTCATATTCCACATCTAATTCTTGGACTTCCATTTACATTTTATTTCAAATATAATAATAACAAAAACCCATATAGGACAAAAATGGGTAGAGCCTAATAAGACAAACTAAATACATTAAGCTTCAGTTTGAGGAAACTCTAGCTCAACAACTTTAATTTGTAAGTCTTCATTTACATAATGATGCCAAGCTTTGTACTGTGCGATGATCTTCTCAAACTTTGCAAGAAGGTTAGGCTTATAGAAGGCTCTAGCTTCCATAGTGTCTAGATAGATGGTTTTGGAACTAGTTTATGTTTCCTTCTTTAACAAGAACACCATAGTATTGATCTTACCAGGGCCACGAATATACTTCTACATGGTGTGTCTATTAATCTCCAAGTTTTCTTTGGTACCAATCTACTTTTGATGGTCCAAGTATTCTGAAACTTCCCACCTCACCCTTTTTCTTCCCTTTTCCAATGTAAATGACCGAATTGAAGGGATGTGATGATATTTCACCAGGGAGTCTACACCATTTACAACTGCGCATAAGAAGATAGGATATTGGCTATGAAAATGTCGAGTTTTTTTGTAGCTTGGATGAGCATTTTGACTTCTCATTTCTCCAAATTCACTTGTTGTTTTGTTTTCCTAACCAATTTGGGTGGTGAGCCTCTGTACTTCATTCCCCATTCATGAATCATGGTGATATATGTATGAATAACTTTTAGAGCTTTTTCATTCTCTCACGATTTATTTTGCATATCATGCGAGGGAACCACTACTTTATGCACAGTGACTAAATCCTTGTAGGTTCATAATAGTTTCTCCTAATGCTTAAACCTCACCATATATAGTTTCCCGAAGCTCCTTCAAGCATGCATGTGTAGAAGATGACTTTTGGTTCTCTGCTTGGAGTTATTCTACTTGTTGTCTCACAACTTCTAAATCCCTTTCCATTTGTTTGTTCTCCACCAATAGATAATTTTTATTTTCCTTTGAATCTCTCACAAAGGCTAAGTTATATATGACAATGGTCTGAGGATTCTTTCTGGTTTCTAATACAATCAACCTTTCTATATTAGTGAAAGAAATATGTGTTAGGTCATTGGGGAAATGTTTCTTCCTTTCCTGCACATTCTTCTTTGAAGCTCATTGAAATTTAGGGTAGAAATATCTGTGACCGGGTCATCATCCAAGGCGTAGATATCTTCTTCATCCCTTATGATTTTCCCATCAGTAGGAGGGGGCAGAGGCTAAGTGTAATGTGTTATGTTCTAGGCATAAGATCAACATCTTGATTTTGATTTCCTTGTTCCATCTCCACGTCTTGGACCACTATTAGCTCTTCAACCTCTTGGGCAAGTTCTTAATCCTGCTATTATATATTTTCTTCTTTCTGTAGAAGCCTTTATCTTTTTTCTTCTGCTTGCTTCAACATTGTCTTTCTTCTTCCTCCTTTGTTCTTATTTCTTCTTGCATTTTCCTTTCTTCCTGTTGTCCCTTTTCATGTTCCTCCTTTTATATTCATTCCTCTTCATGCCTCTTTAGTTCTTCCTCTTCTTTCCTCTTCTTTGCTTCCCATTATTGCTTCCTATTTCTTTCTTCTACCATAGCCACTTTCAAAATATATGGATCCACATGAACTTGCAACTTTTCTAATCTGCTGGTTTATGAGAAACCTTCCTCTTATATTTGATACTCATTGGGTTGTGCTCTTCTAGTTTCCTTGATTCCAGAGTAGTGTCCCGCTCTAGAGCCACATGGTAAGGGGCTTCCTGGTTGCTTGGTGTGTGGGGACTATACGCATTGTTTAGCCAATTTAATGTTCTTAAATTGTCAACATAAATTATTGACCAACGCATGTATACTGATGAAGCACAAGAGCACTATATGTGTAAGAAGTTATTTTATGTCGTTTAGATATATATGTTATTGTTAAGGTCTAAACTTAGAATTAATATGGAGGTGGTATTACTGACTATATTAGAGTATTGTTCTTAAAGTTGTTAGCTGGTTATCCTAAAAATTAATCTCGGTTGAATCAAGTTTTGTGGATGGTTGGAGAGTGATCTTAAACTCTACTCTGTTAGGCTGTTTCTTATTTTATCTGGAATTTTATGTTGCAGCCAAACTAGATTACTATGTGTAAGAGAGTTCTATTCTATCAAATTGAAAATGAATGATGTCTGAACTTAATTTCCAAGGAAAAGACTGTCACTCTTTAACTAATGCAACTTCACTCAAACAAGAACTAAAACTGATAAACTAGAAAACAACTAAGCTATGAAATGAGATAGCTGAATTACACTAGGTAGAAAGAAATGAGATGATCAAGCTATACCAAGTAAAAAGAAAATGAAATAACATGATTATACTAGGTAGAAAGCAAAGGAAATTGCTTATGCAGACAACAATTTAATCGCGAATTCCATTATACTGTGTTTCAAAACACAAAACAGAGCATCCATAACTTATCTTTAAGAAATCAAAGAAATCTATTTGCAATCGATCAAATACCTATACTGGATGTAGGGGCCCTCCACGAGACATTCTACAATCTTCAATTAATGCATCATTGAAAATATGAATGAAGTATATTACTCACAAACAAGTTCAACAAGATGTTCTTCAAAATTTACATATAGCGGCGTGCACCAAAACATAGAGCAGGCACTGCTCTTATAACATTTCTCCAAGTAACAATATGAGAGTTTTAAGCCTACATATATTTATTATGATCCCTATTAAACAAAATATATCACTAAATAATCAATTTTCTATTTGGAAAAGCAAATCGATAAGATTTCAGAAAATTCGGACTCTGTCTTGGCACATAATCTTGCAGTTGAATTTGAGGTTGACTGTGTTACAATGTGATCTCCTTGAAGGATTGGCTTGAAAGAATAGGAAAGAATCCATCAGGGGATCATTCCTCATCCATCCATATCTTCTTTTTCTTAGCTGGTGCACTCGAACTCTGTCAACAATGGAGTTAACTACGGAAATACAGATTAGCTGCAGAAACAAGACAATTCCATAGCTGAATGCAAACTTTAATAAAACAATAAGATATATAGATAGAATATGAAAATGAGGACATGTAAGTGCTTACCTTAACAAAACCTTGTGTCTATTGCATTTATTTAGATGATAGGTATAGGAAAAAGGAAGAAGTATAGGCAAAAAGGGTGTCAAGGTAAGGCAATCCTTGGACTCTACATGCCCTCACACTAGAGGTTTTGTATGTCCTGATACAATTCATCATTGTCATTCTCTTGTGCCCTCTGGTTATCAAATTCAGGATTCACTTTCTTCTTCTTTCCGGTAACCATTGACATTCTTGGTTTCTTCATGAGGATCTTATATTTTAGGTTGATGATTTTTCTTTTCATTGCCCTATTTTCTTTCTTCAACTTCTTGTTCTCTTTGTACCATAAACTCAAATGAAGAATAAGGTTGTCACTCTTTGCGATTTGAATCCCATTATTTGCTTTCAATGTCTAATTTTAATTTTTGATATATATGTTCAATGTCTCCAGCTCAAAGATCTCTTGCTTTAAAACATTAGATGTTGAAGGTTCTTGTGGCTCATTGAACTTATTGCTTCCTTCTCCTAGACTTAGGATTGATTCTTTAGTTGTTGCTTCCTTCCTTTCTAATGACTCTATGTAGTCATAACTCTCTTGTTGAATAGGATCAACATCTGGACTGCGCACTGGACTTCTTGGAGGTGAACTGCAGGGTGGTGACGACACCCTTGGTGACAGTTTTGGTGATCCTTCTAGAGAACCTTTAGGGCTTCAGTTGGCTCCCTCTCCTCAAGATCGATATATTCTGTAGCTCCTGAAACTGCTTGTTGCATCGCATTCAATATGTTACTTCTCCTCAGTCTCGAGGTCGGTAATCCCTGCGCTTTCCTCTTTTTAGCTTTTGGCTTCTTTTCCTAAGGAAGGATCTTTGTTTGTGGTAAATCCTCTGTAATTTTGCTAGCTTTCTTTCTTTTAAGATTTCCTCTTTTCATTTTCTACAAAATATCCACTATGGGTAGTTCATCCTATGATAATTCCTATTGAGACTAGGGTTCTTGTTCTTTTATTGTTTCCATTGTTCTCTTCCTTCCCTTGAGGATTCTACCACTGCTGGGCTGTTCAGGGGCTTTTCCTTCAAAATGATTCCTTACCAGAAAATTTTCCCAGTTGTCCCCTATACTTTGAAGGTGAAACTCAATCAAGATCTTTATCAATCCATGATGGTACATGGTATTGTCTATGAATTGAGTTTTATTGTGAACATTCATGGAAATTTTCTTAAGACTATGCAAGAGGAGGTAAGGAAGATTCATTTGGTGCTCCTAAGGAAAATTCATCATTATTCTAATGTGGTAGAAATACATGCATCCAGACCGACCTTCACAAGTAAAAAATTTCTGAAGTACAAGGAGCAAGTTCCTCCATTTACTCTTACAGGCTGTACTAGGAATACCTTTTTTGAAGATGGTGGTGTCCATGTTTGGATTTTTCAGGAAAAATTTCCAATCCTCCCCATTGTTTCCTCTGTTTTTGAACCATTTTTCTCCAATTCTGGGTAATTCAGTAGCTTCTGCGATTAGGGACTCCTTTATGGTGAATTTGATGTCTCCTATTTCAACCTCCATCCCATCAAAAGAACGTGTAAAAGTCTTCGTCACCTCCTTGTGGAAACCGTTGAATTTCTCTATAAATTGTAACCACTGTACTTTCTGCAACAACTCCTTGGTTTGAGGATATCCTTCTAAGAACTTCTTTCCTGCTGGTTCGGTTCAGACAATAACACCCATTATGGAAGATGCCTCGTCTCAAGGACTGCTCACTTGACAAGAAAAATGGTGTTGGTAGTGTTAGAGTCGGTATAGTTATCCCTCCGTCAGAGATCAAAGCTCTTTCTGCATTTCATGTTTAGGTGTCCCATCAGTTTTGATCAATTGCATTTCGTTAGGCATGCCATAACTCTGACGGAATGGTTTGTGTCACTCATTTCCCTCATTTTTGGCACTGTTGGTTCAGGTCTATTCATAAATCTTCAAAGGTCATTTTTTCAAAATTTTAGGTCTTAGGTCTAGGGTTGGGTCATTTTGTTTTGCAAAGTCCAAAAAGACCAGCAGGCCAGAGGGATGTCTTTGATAGATAGTCACTTCAATAATTTTCATCATTGTACAGATAAAGTATGACTTCTCTTCAAAACTCTGTTTTGAAGATAAGTTGTCATCTCATTTTTGTAATTTTTTTTTCAAAAATTTCAATTCTTGAAACGTCCAAGCGCAGCCTTGGTCTCCTTTGCCAGAGCATATCACAGCTATCCCTGTAAAAAATTATCAAAGAAAATCATTATTTCAACCAAATTCAAGGAGGAAACCAAAAAGGTCAGAAAGCTATTAATCTTAAAAAGTGTCAACGACAAAACATAAGAAAATGGGTTATGGACCAAGCAAAAATCAAAAGGGAGTCTATATGAAGATAGTTCACATCATTTTCAACCCATTCCACATACCAAGAGTGAAGAGCACCATTCCAAAGCAATTTTGTGAATTTGCATGCAAGTTGGAGCATTTCCAGGGCACGCGGTGCATCAGAGGCACGCGGCGCATCAGGCACCAAAGCGCAGTGGAAAATTGCACGCGTGCGGCGCATTAGAGGCGTGCAGCGCGTTGGGTGAGGAGCGTGGTGCACAGGGTTTTTTGGCACAATTTTCATCCTCAGCTCAGCAAATGAAGCCAGTTTGACCAGTTTTGACTTGTGATGTGATTTTTCACCCCTCTTGATGTAATTAATGAAACATTATGTTGTTTTGACACTTATTTACCTATTCTAGATGATTCATTCACAAAATAGCAAAAATTTAATGAATGAATTGGTTTCCTAGCTTATAGCGGCAAGTTGTTTTGACTGCCTAGATTGTAGTGCTTTGTTTAGAATTGGTTGAAACAGCTCCTAGGATGATGAGCTCGACCCCTAGAGGCAAGGGAATGTATTGGATTGCCTATATTATGTATTTTCTTAGTCATTTTCAGGGTTGGACTCTTGGGAATAGCTTGATACACTATTGTACATATTTTATCTGCATTTTTGGCAAAGGAAAGACCAGGGTTTTGCAGCACTGTTTGGGATTCATGTGGTCTTATGTGTTGATAGTGTGCTTCTTTCAGTATTTGTAAGTTGTTTATGTGCATCACTTTCCTTCTCTTACCTTCTGCAATTGAACAAATGAAGTGTTAAGGTAGAATCCATAATTTTCTATGCTCTGCCTTTAAGTTTGTTTAATTTTCCATGTTTTCGTCTGTTTACGGAGAATCCTTGAAAGTTTCTTGCTCTCCTTAACCCCTCACCAGTCAGATCTGTCCATTCAATCTCTTTAAAGGCATCAAAACAATCGCCTATCTTGCCCCAAGCAGACCTCTGCAAAAACTGTGCCTCATCCCCGCACCCGAAATTGCCTTTCCCTTGAATTCAACAAATTTTCAAAAACTCAATTTCAAACTCCTTGTACTCCATACCTAGCCTAAAATTAGTTATCAAATTAGTCATCTTGACCTCATTGATCACCTTTTTCCAAGATTGACTCTGAGAGAGCCCTCTCCTACCCTTGTAGGACTAGCTACGAGGCTGAGCGTGGTTTGATGTAGCCTCGAGTTTTACCTTATTTCAGCCTAAGGTAGATTTGAGCGCTAACAGGTAGGGTTTTGTTCAGTAGCGGAGAGATGGAGAGGTTATGTGAGTTTGGAGAAATGGGAGAACATGTGAATTATAATGAAGGTCGTGAGAATGAATTGACCAATAGAGTGCATTCAAAATAATGATTCTGCAATTACTTCGACATATTCGAAATAGCAACAATACATGAGTTTAAGTGGTGGATTATGATGATTTTGACAAGCGACCATCACCCACAATTTGCAATGATTCCATTTTATTTTGGCAGTACTATGTCCTCTTAGTTCGTATATGCAATATATTAATCCTCACTGTAAAATTAAACTATCACATGCCTTTGACTAACTTTCTAACCTTATTTGTTCTTTGATACCTCTTGCAGGTACTTTCACTATCAATTATTCTTCAATTCAAATCACCAAGTGTTCCTTTCAAGTTGGCTAATTTTTATTAGAGTTACAGAAGCTAGTCCTAGCTACAAAAACTTGTCCGAGTTGCAGAAAGTCACTAATTCTGTAGCTGAGAAAAAAAACTTTAGGAAAGGGAACTTCTTTTTGTAAAGAAAATTTAAGGTGCCAATAGGAGTTGGTTTTCACTTCAAATTTTCTGTATAAGCATGCCAACAACATGTTGGTTTTCATTTTATACTTTATTTTTTGAATGTGTATAATAATATATAATATATAATATATAAAAGTAAAATTTCTAAGGTGGAAAAGAAGAAGAATTCTTCTCAACCATTTTCAATTCTGAATTGTCTTGGAAAATTTTGACAAATTCTTCTTTTGTCAATGGCTTTTGATAAAGTCTAAGTCGATGTCCATTTACTAAAAGAGGAATTTTCTCTTCATCAATAGTCCTGATTCTAACTGCACCATTGTTAAAGACATTTTCAACTTCATAAGGTCCAAGCCAGTGAGTTTGGAATTTTCCTTGGAAATTCTTGAACTTTGAATCAGTCTCCTGGATGAAATTTTCTTTCTTTAATGTACTTATAGGGCCATCTAGATCTCTGTTGTTGAACTAGGCTGGTCTTCTAGAGGGCTTCTTGTCTTATTTCATCAAGCTCATTAAGTTGTCTTACCCTTTGCTTTTGTGCTTCTGATAAGTCAAGATCTAGCTAGACTGTTGATAAGTCTAGATATGGAACTCTATTGGAAGTAAGACTTGCTTCCCATAAACAAGTTCATAGGGAATATGTCCTGTAGTACTTCTCCATGTAGTTCTATAAGCCCATAAATCTTTTGGAATCTTTTATGCCCAGTCCTTCCTGTGTAAGTGTACAATCTTGGTAAGGATTTCTTCAATCACCTTATTTGTAGACTCAACTTATCCATTGGCTTGTGGATGGTATGGAGTGGAATTTCGACGTTTGATTTGTACTGCTCCACAAGATTCTACACTAATCTGGATGTAAACTGTGTTCCTTGATCTGTTACAATTTCTCTTGGAACACCAAAATGAGTGAAAATATCCTAAAAAAGAAATGAAATTACAACATTTTCAATAGCAAAAGGAAGTGCTTTAGCTTCTACCCATTTAGTGACATAATAAATACGTACCAAAATATACCTTTTTTGCATTGAAGGTGGGCTGATTGGACCAACAAAATATAGTTCCCATTTTTCAAATGGTTTAATGAATACCTGTGGCTGTATTGACATTTCATTTGAAAGAGTGGGTTTGCCCATTCTCTGACAACTATCACATCTTTTAACATATTCCTTGGTATCCCTGAAAATGGAAGGCCAATAATATCCTAAAAGTAAGACTTTATAAGCAATTCTTTTGTCAGAAAAATGTATGCCACATGCTTCATCATGGTAGGCTTTAAGTATTTCTAATATTTCATCCTCTCGAACACATCTTATGATGATGAGATCTGGTCCTGTATTGTATAACTCTTCGTTTATCTATGAATAAGATGTGTTATTATGAACTATCCTCCTCTTTTCTCTAGGAGACAAATGAAATGGCATTTTCCCTATAGCTAAATAATTAGCAATATCTGAATACCAAGGTGATTTAGTAGATACTGCAAAAAATATATTCATTAGGAAATTTATCTTCTATAGGTTGATCGTTATTATCATTTTGAATTCTAGATAAAAGGTCAACAATTGTGTTCTATTTTCCGGGTCTATCTAGAATAGTGATGTTGAATTCTTGTAACAATAAGAACCATTTGTTTATTCTTCCATTAGTGATTGGTTTATTCATTAGGTATCTAATGGCAGAATGGTTTGTGTGAATGAAAGTTTCATAGCCATTTATATAATGTCTGAATTTGTTAATGGTACGAATTACGGCTAAAAACTCCTTCTCAGTTACAGTATAATTTAGCTCTGTAAGAGTTAAATTTTTACTGATATAATAGATTGCATAAGGAGTAATGTTTTTTTCCCCTAACATAGCTCCCAAGGTTATATCTGAAGCATCAGTTGATATATGGAAATGCAATTTCCAATTAGGTCCTTTTAGGATAGGTGCTTCAGAAATTCTCTTTTTTCAAAGTTTCAAAGGTAGCTTGACAATTAGAATTCCAATTGAATTCATAGTCTTTGGTAAGTAGTTTAAAGAGTGGAGATGCAATTTTTGTGAATTTTTCTATAAATCTCCTATAATATCTAGTAAAACCAAGAAAACTCCTAACATCTCGTTGACAGTTTGGCAGATAATTTAGAAATGACCTCGACTTTAGATGAGTCTACCTTAATTCCATCTCCTGAAATATGGTGACCTAAAACAATTCCTTCGTTAAACATCATGAAACATTTCTCATGACTTAACAAAATATTTGTTTCTTTACTACTTATTAAAACTTTTTCTAAATTTTCAAGTGCTTCGTTAAAAGAATCTCCATAAATTGTGAAATCATCCATGTACACTTCCACACAATCATGAATAAGATCAGAGAAAATTCTAAGGACTACTCTTTGGAATGTTGTTGGAGAATTTCATAATCCAAAGGGAAGTACTCGGTAAGCATAAGTTCCCCATGGACAGGTGAATGTGGTTTTATCTTAATCTTCAGGTGCTACCTGAATCTGGCTATATCCACAAAAGCCGTCCAAAAATGAAAAATACTTTTTCCCTGCTAATGTGTCTAAGACTTGATCTATGAAAGGTAGTGGAAAGTGGCATTTTAATATTTCTTTTATCAATTCCTTGTAATCGATGCATACTCTCTATTTTCCATTTTTCTTTGGAATGATTACTAGGGGTGAGACCCACTGACTGTTTGATATCGGATAGATGAAATTTAAATTTAGTAGCTTTTGCAATTCCTCCCTGACAATTGCTTTTAGATTTGGGTTCATTCTTCGTTGCGTCTGTCTAACTGGTCTTGCACTTTGTTCGATGTAGATATGATGTATGCAAGTCTTAAGATCAATTCCTCACTTATCAGTGTATTCCCATGCAAAATAAGAAGAATGTTTCTGTAAGACTTCTACTAGTTGATTCTTTTGTAATCCTTCCAAGTTTTCAGTAACATTCAAAGTTTTACCTAGAAATATTTCTATTAAAAAATTCCCAAATTTTTCCATGGAGAGCAATGATACTTGTCTAGATGACACATATTCATTTCAACTACGGTCATAATGTGAGGAAGATTCATTATTTTCCAAGATATTTAAAATTTTGTCTTCCTCTCTTACTTGTCCAATAGTGAAAACAGGTTGTATATCATCTTCATCATCTATCCATTCTTCATTCTCTGTTTCTATTTTTGTTCTTGCAAGAGGTTATAATGTAAATTCCTTTGTAGAATTTCCATCTGAGATAAACATGTCACCTGATCTACAACTGATTAAAGCCTTAGTTGTAGCTAACCAAGATCTTCCGAGGATTAATGGATGTCCTCCTAAATTATTCTTGGGTGTTAAGACCATGAAATCAACAGGATATTCCCAAGAATCTAAGGATACACAAACATCTTCCAACACACCATCATGTTTAATCATAGACCTATCTGCTAATTGTAATAATGCTGGTGTGTGTTGAAGGTTAGGAAGCCTAAGTGAATCCATAACTTGTTTACTCATTATGTTTATGGATACTCCTAGATCAATCAGTGCATTTGGTATTTCTATTCCATTGATGTGAATTTTTACAATGGGGCTTACTGGATCTAGATAGTTTTGGATTGTTGTTTTCCCCATCATGATGTCTGAAATTTTCCCGACTAATTGAATTCTTTTTACGTCTTTTCTTTTTCTTCCTGATATTTGAGTACTTAATTCCTTAATTGTTTTTGCAAAGATTGGTATTTCTTTTATGGCTTGTAACAAAGGAATTTTGATACATACATTTCTTAATTCATCCAACATATTATAATAAGGTAATGTGATTTGTTTTTCTACTCCTTCATCAATTTTCAACCATTCAGGAACAGGTGGCCTAATTGATACCGAGGGTTGTTCTATAATAGGAGTATTTATTAGAACATTTTTTGTTTGATTATACTCTTTTTGAGGGAGAGAGGTCTCTCCTTCTTCAGATTGATTTTTATGTTTTTGAAGATTTGGTCTTGCATCTTGGATAACAACAAGGGGTTTTCTTTCTAACATTCTTCCAGACCTTAATTGGACATTATTTATATCTAGTGGATTTATTACATAAGTTTGAGGATTTTTCCCTTCCATGTTGTACACAGGTTGTTGTGGCATTTTATTATTAGGATTCGAAAGTGGTTGAGCATCTAGTTGATTTGGTTTTCGTGTAAATGGTAGGGAGAGCTATGGATTTTGATTCTGAACTTAGATTTGAGGTAATTGATTAGCTTGGGGAATTTGATTAGATTGGGGTAGAAATTGTGGTGGAAGATAGGATGGTGAATATTGTTGATATTGAGCATAAGCCCCATAAGGACTTTTCCATCCTTGATTCCAAGATTTTGATTGTGGCTGAGCCCAAGGATGCCAAGATGGATTTCAATTATTTTCTAAAGACTGAGAAAATTATTGTGGTTTGAAGCCTTGTGGTTGATTTGGTTGAGAGTTTTGCCATGGTCTCTTGGCTATAAAGTAAAGAGGGTCTACTTGTTTTGGTATTCCTTCGTCATTAAATACAACCTTGAGACCTGGTAAAGAAGGACACTCCTTAGTATCATGATTATATACACATATGGCACAAGTTTCTATAGCTTTTGAATCTAAGGAACACTCTCTCAAGGCATGCTTCTTTCGACATCTAGGACAGAAAATAGATAATGCAACATTTTCAGACTTTTGCTTATTCTATATTTTAAGGGTGTCTATCTATTCACTTAGAATCCCTAAAATATATATCTTGAAGGTATCAAGTAAGCTTTCTAATTCTTCCCTGCTGACTGTCCTAGCTATAGATTTATTAATTCTTGATAAGAGAGGGTCTCTATGACTCTTTCCAACTCATGCTTTACCCCTTGAGATATGTACATATAGATAACAAACATCTGCAAATGGTAATTGAGAAATATCTCCTTTCCCTGTTAAGTTAAGGAGATCTATCCATTCATCTTTGATAACTTTGAGCAGGAGGAATTTCAAAGTTTCCTCATCCAAATTATCCATTTTTTCTCTTTTAATATTGTAGACAAATATCTCTAATAAGTCTTCAAAATTTTCATCTCCCTTTTGTGTCATTTTGAAGACTTCATATTTAAGGTTACTAGGCATACAATAATCTCTATATTTTCCTAAGAAAGCCTCTTTCATTTCTGCCCATGTTCTTATAGAATTCATTCCTAAACTCATGAACCATTTTAATTTTGAATCCTTTAAGGTAACAGGGAACAATTTCAGTTTTTGAGCATCATGCAAATAGTCATATGATCTGCATAATACTTCAAATTTGAAGAGAAATGTCTGTAGGTCTTCATTTATTTTTCCAAGGAAATTAGGAAGACTTGAGGTTGATATATTTTTCATTGTGAGGGTTGTATCTTCATCAAAAATAAGAAATCCAAAAGGATCTTTATTTCCTCTACCTCTACCCCTTCCTCTATTCCTATCTCCACCTCCTCCTCTTCCTCTTACTCCTCCAATCCTATTTTCCTCACCATTGACATTGTGTACCTCTCCTTCCCCTTCTTCAGCCATGATATGTTCCTCAGAACTAATGTAAGGTTCTTCGGTGGTCAAAATAAGTTTCCTTTTCCTCTTCTTCGATAGGAACTTCTAATTCTTCTCCTAAAATTTGTTCACTAGTGGAGGATAGAAAAACTACTCATGTAGTTGGGGATGCAAGATTTTCTTCAATTACAACTTCGATGGATGAAGTAGGTGAACTTCGGGATTGGATTTCTAATCTTGAGACTTTAGGAAGTCTTCTTTGACCTGCAAATGGAATTCAAGTTTGAGTAGGTGGTGTGGAATTTCGAAGTTGTGGTGAAGTGATTGGATTTGTAGGAATCGAGCTTCTTCCTTGTCCTACAAATATACTTCTAGAGTCTCCATCCCTACACATATCATGTTTTGAATTGATAATTTTTCTCTCTTTTTTAACTTCTATTTGTACTTCCCCAACAATGATGCCAAAATGTTTAGCCAATTTAATGTTCTTAAATTGTCAGCATAAATTATCGACCACGACAAGTATACTGATGAAGCACAAGTGCACTATATGTGCTAGAAGTTATTTTATTTCGTTAAGATATCTATGTTATTGTTAAGGTCTAAACTTAGAATTAATATGGAGATGGTATTACTGACTATATTAGAGCATTGTTCTTAAAGTTGTTAGCTGGTTATCCTAAAAATTAATCTTAGTTGAATCAATTTTTGTGGATGGTTGGAGAGTGATCCTAAACTCTACTCTGTTAGACTGTTTTTGATTTTATCTGGAATTTTTTGTTGCAGCCAAACTAGATTAATATGTGAAAGAGAGGTCTATTCTATCAAATTGAAAATGAATGATGTCTGAACTTAATTTCAAAGGAAAAGACTATCACTCTTTAAATAATGCAACTTCACTCAAACAAGAACTAAAACTGAAAAACGGGAAAACAACTAAGTTGTGAATTGAGACAACTGAATTACACTAGGTATAAAGAAAATGATATGACCAAGCTGTACCAGGTAAAAGGAAAATGAAATAATAGGATTATACTAGGTAGAAAGCAAAGGAAACTTCTTATGCAGACAACAATTTAATCACGAATTCCATTATATTGCATTTCAAAACACAAAACAAAGCATCCATAATTTATCTTTAAGAAATAAAAGAAATCTATTTGAAATCGATCAAAGACCTATACTGGATGTAGGGGCCCTTGAAGAGATAGTCAAAAATATTCAATTAACGCAGCATGGAAAATATGAACCAAGTATATTACTCACAAACAAGTTCAACAGGATGTTCTTCAAAATTTACATATAGCGGCGTGCACCAAAACACAGAGTGGCCATTGCTCTTATAACATTTCTCCAAGTAACAGTATGAGATTTTTAAGCCTACATATCTTTATTATGATCCCCATTAAACAAACTATATCACTAAATAATCGATTTGCTATTTGGAAAAGCAAATCGATCAGATTTCAGAGAGTTTTGACTTTGTCCCGACACATGATCTTGTAGTTGACTTTGAGGTTGACTATGTTACAGTGCGATCTCCTTGAAGGATTGACTCAAGAGAATAGGAAAGAATCCATGAGGGGATCATTCCTCATCCATCCATATCTTATTTTTCTTAGCTGGTGCACTTGAACCCTGTCAACAATGGAGGTAGATGTAGAAATACAGATTGCAGAAAAAGGCCAATTTCATAGCTCAATGCAAACTTTAATAAAACAATAAGGCATATGGATGAAATATGAAAAATAGGACATGTAAGTGCTTACCTTAACAAAATCTTGTGTCTATTTCATTTATTTAGGTGATAGGTATAGGAAAAAGGAAGAATTATAGGCAAAAAGGGTGTTAAGTTAAGGCAATCCTTGGACTCTACAAGCATTGTAGTAGTTCTTGACCTTTTTCTCCTCTGGCTCGAAGAAAGTCCCACACGACCAAGCAAAATGCAGCTTGGAACAATGTTTCTTTCAAATTCCTCTAGGATCATACCAATGATATTATATCATACCAAACTTGAATATATCCAACTATTTTCCTTTAGCTTATGAAAAATTCAAGTTCTTAATATCCTAGGATCCCACCTTCAAAGGAAAAATAGGCTAGGGTGCTTTCTACCTCCTTTGCAAAACTATGGATAAATTTGTGGAAAGATGATATGCGACCTCTTGCATGACTAGCTTATTTTTGGCATACCTCGGTAATAAATGGGATGGTTTCTAGAAGCCAAACACTCTGAGGCACATTCCATCTAGTGATGCAAACCAATCAAAAACTTCTGATATTGAATTCATTGCCTCAAAGAACATGCACGGGGCTTCTTGTTCAAATATCATCCGGCACAAGACCTTGAAGAAGTGATCAACCAAGTTCTTAATAAATCCTCTGAAACTACACTCTACTATATGTTTGTAGTAAATGTGAACAAGAGGTTCCTTGGGTGTCGATTTCCATTCCATGATAGGAAAAGCATTTCGAGCACATATACCATCCAATAGGTACCCAAACATGTAGAATTTAACTTTCTTTCCCTTAGGTGGATTCTTTGCCTTAGTCACATTGATCTTAAGCTACTAAGCTAAAATACCAGACCAGTTAAATATCTTCCCCTCCATGAAAATATGATGCAACATGTACATCCATCCTTCAGGGAAGGATTCAATATTATTTTGTCCATATACTCGACAACATAACACTATAAGGTATTGAAACACCTTTATGAGGGATCTGGTCTTTTAAGTATTACTGGGTGTCTAGCAAAACTTAACTGGCTCTTTTACCCATGTCTTGATAAAATCCTTGGTGTTTAAATAACTTGTGACTGAATAACAGTGTGAATCCATATATTCCTTAGGATTAGGCAAGTTGCACATTAAGTGAATTTCAAGGGCTAAGTAAGAGCAAAGCATTGTTGAGGGCCATGATTTTAGTATCCAAGCACTGCAAAATCCATTTGATGAGATTTGCACCAGGTAGGACTGGGAACCTGAAAGAAACCTTGTGAAAACCTAATCACTGGGTGTTAATGTACACCTGTCTATCCTCCATATTTGCCTTGAATTATGTAGTTGTGAATGCATCTTTAACAACGTGCCATGTAATATCATATTCCTTCTTAATGAAAAACTGAGTATCAGATAGAATAGGGACAATGACTGAAGGAATTTCAACCACTTCATTGGTAATGCTCTCTGAAGTTTCTTTTGAGGTTGATATCATAAAAGGCATGATGTTTTCTGCTAATGAAAGAGAGACAAGCTCAAGACCTACAATACCTATAACAAGAGATGCACTCATGGTGAAATAAGTTATCTTAAGCAAATCATTTCAACAATCAAACTTAAAGCAGTGACACACTTGTTGAAAATAATACTGAGAGGGGGGGTGAATCAGTATTATCTAGTCCTTTTAACAATTCTTCCTTATTTATACTTTGAATTATTTTTGCATATCAGTACCATAAAACAATGAGCATGAACAAGAAAAACAGACAGTCACATCAAAGAACACCAGATATAAGGTGGAAACCCAATGTGGGTGAAAACCACCTGCTGCAATATGTCTCTATCTTCTTTCAAATTAGAAACTCCTTTTACAATGGTCTTGTACTGGTGCAGTCCTTTACCAGTACGCAGGCTGCAACCTGCAGAGAGCTACAACTCTCTCTCGTTTTCCAGTCTCTCCTGGAAGGGAGCTACAACCCCCTACTTCTTTTCTTTCAAGGACCACTTTTCATAAATTTTCAAACTGGATCCATAAACATCAAATGATCATCAAGTACCAGTAAGTCACCCAGATAACCAGATCCACAATAACAGAAAAACTAAACCCAGAACACCTTCTGCGGCGTCTCCTGTGGCGCCTCCTGCGGCGTCTCCTGCGGCGCCTCCGTACTTCCGCAGCTGCAGTGCTCGAGAGATCACCCTTCACAGATTCGCTTTCCACTTCACTTTCATATAGATCGAGCTTTTGAAACAATAACCCAATATTTCAGATCTTAAGATATTCAACCCAAAAGCATACATAAGCCAAATGGTCTCCTTTGCTTTATATAGGCAAGCCCTTCCTCAAATCATGGACCAATACCACGGGCCAAAACCATAACAAACCAATACCATCAACTCAATACTAGGGATCAACACGTCTGTCGAGATGCCATGGTCCAAAAACCATAGGTTCAAATTCCAAGGACTAACTACCATGGACCAAAGGTAAGTTTTCCCACATGAAATAAACTTTTCTCTGCATAAAATTCCATGAACTTTTCTCCACATGAACACTTATAAACTTTTCTCTGCATAAAATTCGTGAACTTTTCTCCTGCGTACTTCTTAATTCTCATCATATTGAGAGCCATGCCATGGGTGTTGCCATCAAGTACAACATCTGTAACATATAACCATACCAGAAACATAATGCCAACAATCTCCCCCTTTGGACTTGATGGCAACCTCAAAAACTTCAGCGACATTCTCCCCCTTTGACATCAAGGGCAAAGGGTTATGCTCCCCCTAAGAACATGCTCCCCCTGAATATGAACCAGATCTGCAAAGAAGAACCATAATCCACCAGACACCATGAATGACCAAGAAAGAGATAGAGACATATTGCAGCTATATTCAGACCAGCTCCCATGATCTCCTTTTGTACATCCTCCATAATGCCAACAATGCATTATATTCTCCCCCTGAACCTGTTCCGCAACCCAGCACATGTACGCATATACCCCAGATGAATCATGCGTACAACCAACAATCAGAAGAGTCTCAACAATAAGATGATGCATCAACAACCCCAAACTTTTGCCTGAGGTATTCAAAAGTCTCCCTGGGCAATGGTTTGGTGAGAATATCAGCAACTTGTTCCTTAGAAGGAACATACTCCAACTTGACCTTTTGTTGAAGCACTTGTTCCCAGAGAAAATGATACTTGATTGGTATGTGCTTGGTTTTTGAATGCATGACGGGATTCTTTGAGATGCTGATTGCACTTGTGTTATCGCATAAGCTAGAGATAGGTGGTGTACAAGTGATTTGAAAATCCTGCAAGGTCTGCATCATCCAAAGGAGTTGAGTGCAGCAAGATGCAGCAGCAACATATTCCGCTTCAGCGGTAGATAAGGCAATCAAACTCTGTTTCTTGCTGAACCAAATATTAATCTGGAACCCATAAAAAATGCACCACCACTTGTGCTCTTCCTGTCATCCATGCTTCCGGCCCAATCCGCATCTGTATAAGCATGAAGTGTGAGATCTGTATCTCTAGGATACCATAAGCCATAATTTTGTGTCCCTTGAAGATATTTGAAAATTCTCTTTACTGCCTGAAGATGAGTCTCCTTTCGATTTGCCTGAAATCTACCAACTATTCCTACTGCATGCATGATGTCTGGTCGGGTACCTGTCAAATAAAGTAGACTTCCGATCATAGATCTGTAGGTTGGTGATGTACTGCTGCAGATTCATCATTTGCACTGAGGCTACATCCTGTGACCATGGGTGTTCATACTGGTTTTGCATCTTCCATGCCATATTTCTTCAAGATCTGTTTGAGATACTTGGTTTGAGATAAAAATATTCCTTCTTCCTTTTGTTGGATTTGCAAACCAAGAAAATATGTTAGTTCTCCCAGCAAGGACATTTCAAATTCTTTCTGCATGATCAAGGCAAAGTTTTGACTCATCTCTTCTTCATTGCTGCCAAAAATAATGTCATCTACATACACAACAAGTATTAGTAATTTATCATTTTCAACTTTGATATAAAGATTGCTATCTGCTGAACCTTTTGAGAAACCTTGTTGATGAAGATATTTGTCCAAGCGATAGTACCAAGCCCTTGGAGCTTGTTTGAGCCCATAGAGAGCCTTTTTCAATCTGCACACCAGATTTGGATCATTTCCAAGAATGAACCCTACTATATTATTGTTATGTAGGCTCTGATTGTATTGTGACCCCTTAGACTCCTATATATAGAAAGGAGATCTTGTCATTTGTATCATCCAAGAAATTTTCATTTGTGTAAAGTAAAGGAGGTTTCCCCCTCAAAGAGGCTGATTTTTAAGTCGTTTATCTATCATTTTATGAGTTGGTTTCGTAACATTTGGTATTAGAGCTTTGGATTCTAGGGTTTCACTACTCCAAACAGGTCATTGATGAATTTTAGCTATAAATTTTTATCTACGATATTTCCAAAGCTAAACAAAAAACTCATTTGAGATGAAATCATTTTGAACCTCGGGTCCAAATTTTAGATCTTGTCTTGCTATATTTTCAGAGATATGATATGAGGAAGTTAGCGTTTTTGCAAGCTCCAAAATTCCATATCAAACAGGTCATTGTGTAATTTTCACTATAATTTGTTGTCTACGAAGTCTCAGACTCTAAAAATAAAACCCATTTGAGATGAAATCTTGGTGCAATGCAGGCTCGAATTTCAAATATTTTTTCACTATATTTTCGGACATACTCCCCAACACATTTAGGGTTTGTGAAGGCTCCCGAATTACATCCCAAATAGGTGACCTTGGGAAAATCATCATTAATTTCGCTTTGAGCATCAAATTGAAATTTTGTCAGAAGTTACAGGAAGAGTATAGACTGTAACTTTCTTTCTATCGTGTTCAGGTCCAAAGGTCAAAATAGGGACACATGGCACTTTGTACAAGTTCGCTCTACTAAAAAATTATATAATGAAGTCATCTTGGGATATTGGACATAACTCTTTCTTGTAGAATCCAATTTCGATCAAACTGGTGGAATTGGAAAGAGGACACAAAAGTCTATTGTAGTTCACAAGTTTAGAACTTGGAGATTTGAATTTTCAGAGATAAAAAAGATTCAAGATCAAGCTGCTAAAAGAAAGAAAAAGAATGACTCGAATCGAGAAAATAGAAACACCTAGTAAGGAAAATTGGATGGATAATTTGAAGAATGTGATTGAAGCTGAGATAAATAGTTTTATATATGCCATGGAAGCTAATATTGATGGTAGGGAAGCGTGTTTGTAGAAAGGCATGGAATATTTGAATAAATACATGGAAGGTTTGAAGGAAGGTGGGACAAAACTCCTACAAGAAAAGTCTCATAATGATGAAAAGGTAGTAGAGGAAACTCATGATTTTCGAGTCGTAAAAAGGGTATTTTTCACCTCTAATTACCTCACATTAGTTTGTCAATCCAGGAACATTTTTTATTTCAAAGAGTGTCTCAGTTTGAGGCTATTATTTGTCAGAGTAATGCTAGTAGTATAGTGCTCAAAATATAAGAGTAAATGGATGCTTAAAACAAGATCTAATTACAGTAAAGCACTTTAAAGTTGAAATCATGCATTCAACAAACTAAGCAATTGATCAGTCAAGGGTCCAGTAACAATAACTCATCCCTCTATAAATTGATGTAACTAAAGATAATCAAGGAACAAATCATCAATTTGGGGACTAGACAACAAATGTCAATGCCCACTACAGTTTCCGATCATTCTGCACACCAAAGGAATGATAACGCAAATAATAAAGAAATGGCACAACAACTAGGAAATATAACAACAACTAGGAAATGGAACAGCAACTAGGAAATGGAACCGCAACTAACTCTCCTGAACAATAACACCTTAATCGTCAGAAATAAGTGAAGCAATCATATCCTACAGAAATCAGGTAGCAATCTTTATTCTAAGGATAAATCGGATAGCACACGAAGATAGAACGACAACTGATTAGCAATGAAACATAGAATAGTACTAAGAGCCAACTGCAAGTGCACGATAACCCAAGATAAATAACACACATAGCACGCCTTAAGGAAAGTAGTAATTTGATTTCGATACCACCAATATTAATCTTAGTTATCAGGAATAACAATTGTAATTCATAATGGAACCGCAATGTCAGTTGAACCGCAATCGCAATCAAATGTAAATCATAGATGAATACAGTAATATGAATGTTACAACACCATTACTCTGTAGTTGAACAACAACAATATTCTGTAAAGACCAGCAATGTCATATCAACAATTAAAGGAACAACAATGCATTGCAGAGTCAATACAATGTTTCTATTTTAGAGAATGATATTACTCAGTCTAACATAGATCAATTATAACAGAGCTGTGATGTAAAATAACAAAACATATTAGATTACAGAACAAAGCTAATAATGAAAACCACGCACAAACCAAAGGTAATAGTACAGGAGCAAGTGTTCCACCAGGGCCGAGCCCTTAGCCTCCAGGGACACACCGCTTGAGATTATTCCAGGATCAAAGATGAAACAACAACTAGGTTTATATTAACGCATTAAAACAGAATTACAGTGGATCACTTCTCAATGAGAGTCGATGATCAAAGTCTCAAATTTAGAGAAAAGTTACATAGAAAAATGATAGTCCCCCCCTCGGGCTAGCAGTGATGCCCCTTTTTATAACAGCTAAGTTGGAGATATTGATGGTGCAAAAATAGTTAAAGCAACGATCCCTCAGGATCAAAGGATCTTGAGGGATTCGCCAATCTGTTAATTCCCAGTTATCCCCTTGCTTTCTTGCACCGAGTTGATATCTTCATTTCCTTTCCCTGGCTGATATGCTTTAATTTGGATTGCCTTGTTTGCATATGGTTCCCTGCCAAAGGGACAATAGTTAACTTGGCCCTGTCTTTTTCTTAGGAATGACAATCTTTCGTTTTTCCTTTTTCCTACATAAGAAATGGCAATTATCAGTGTTTCTGTGTTGCATAGAAATCCTGCAGATTTTGTTATGATTTCTTATTATCTACCTAGTTCATGATGCAAAGGGGTTGTGAGTTTTAATGAAAAGATGCCAAAATAATCAACAAAAACATACCTTCTTTAGTACTCGACACACCCCCTTGCTTACCCTTTTTCATGCCCTCATGAAAACATTGTAGTTGATATGTAAGGTAGTGAGAGAGTAGGCTGGAGATGGGATCTCATGTGGTGGTCTACAACCATGATGCTTAGCTAAGTGTTAAAAAAAATGGCCTATCTAACCCTCAAGCATCTCATATAGGGATTGGTATCCAGGTGCAGGGTGCCAAATAATTAGACTCCAGAACCTATATCCTAACCAAGATGGCCCTGCTCTCAATATAAATTCACCATAGAGGTTCAAGCGATCAGTGGCTAACTTAAAGTTTTTATAATTAAATGGTTCCCTGAGTTGGATATTCGAATTAGATATCTGATATCGAAATTTAGCCGCATCAATGGCAAGGTCTTTAATAGTGAAAAAGTATTCTATTCCCTGCCGATTGATTGTTGTATGAATAAGTCCTAATGCTTCAATCACGCCTAGAGTCCCCATGTGGTTCCTATGTTCCCTCCACAACTACACTGGATTTCTAGGCTCATCTCTTACCCATAAGTCTAATCCATTTTCTTGTCTTTGGAAGGCATTATAGGCTTTAAGCCATTTGATTTGATTAACCCCAAATGAAATAAATGCCTGCAATTGAATATCCCCAACAAAAGGGTCGGGGTTCAGCTCTGTCTCTTGATCTAACACAAGGTTATGTAGATAGAATTCACACAATAATCTTTGAACCTTTACCTTGTAGCGCTTACAAAAATTTATAAAATCATCAATGGTATTAATTTGTATAGGGGCTCCTACTCTGACAGCTTATTTTCAATTGCAAATATCGTTCCATAAAAAACAAGGCATAATTCTTAGCAGGGGCTCTACATGCTAGGATGTCAGTGTACAAAGAGCATAAGGTATCCATCTGCTTGATAACTATATCTAACCTACGAGTTACATTTGTGACTTTTTCTTCTTCCCTTCGCCATCCTTCAAAGGCCTGGCTTTCAAATAGATTGACATTCCTTAGTTGTTGTTGTAATTCTTCATACCTTTCTTGAGGAATTGTTTGTTCTGTGAGTTTTTCTGCTACTTGCTGAGCTTGCATCAAACTCTCTCATAGGGTTACCATCCTCGGATCACTATCCCACATGATAGTGGTGAGCGGGAGGTTCACTTGAATCTTCTTATTGCATCGTCTTGTGTTTGTAGTTTGCATTTCTTCAGAGGGCTATGCCTCTGTCTGCACTTCTTTGTCACAGGTCGATATATTATCTATTTGTACTTCAACATGGGTAACAATTGAATGTTGTTTCTTTTGGTTTTGAATAGCATATTACTCCTCAACAAGGTTTTGAATGGAAAACTGCTCTTCAACAGGGTTTTGAATGGCAGACTACTCCTCCGCAGAGTTTGGAACAACAAACTACTTCTCAACAGGGTTTGGAATAGCAAGGTGGACTCGAGTCCTCCGAACCATTTTGTTGAGGAGTCTTGCCAGAGTGGTTGCATGTCTCCCCCCCGAAGTCCTTTTTACCCTCTTCCTCATTTTCAAAATCTTGACCTATTGTTAAATTTGAACTATCACATTTAGTAATCTTCGCTATTCTTTCCGTAATCTCTTAATTTCTTCTATTTCCTTAGAAGGAACAACTATCTGTTTACTCGGGCCTATACTATTATCTCAGTCAATTCCCCGGTTTTCTCCTTGGGGTGCTCCTTTATTGCTCTGCTCGGGTTGCTTAGGGGTAAGAACCCCAGCCGATTCTGTTATTTCCTGGGTGACTTCTTTTTCCACCCCCTCTTCTTCTTGAATTTCTTTCGGTGTAGTCTGGCTAGGAATCGATTGTTCCTCCTCTGTACCACTTTTGTCTCCTGTCATACTTTCATCATGAACAGGCTGACTCTCTTTTTTTACCTCCTCGTCATGTAATTCTTTGGGTGCATTTTTGTCCTGAGCAGAGTGTTCTTTTGGTTCTTCTTCAACATGGAGGTCTGGTGGGCTGAGAGGTTGGGCATATTCACCCATATTGGCCAAAAATTTGGCCAATTCATCTTCTTGCAATGGATTTTGCAATGGGCTTTCTTCGCACTATTTTGTTTCTTCCTCCTCCTGCCCAGGTTGCTCAGTTTCTTCCTTCATTTCCCCTTCCTCATTTCCTTGCATTCCTTTCTCATTATCTTCTCCTTCTAATTGCGGGGGTTGCTCATCCCGTGAATTGTCTATCTCTACTGGTTGGCTAGTATCCCCTTGGGAATTTTCCAGCCTCCCTTTAATCCGTCCCAATCAGACTGATTTCCTTTATTTCAATGGTCTATCTGGTGTATTGGTGGCATGCTTACGTTTTGGGGATGGCATAGTCAATCCTCCGTCTATCATGGAAATTAGCTCTTCCTAGCTGCTTTGTTGCTGGGCGAGGCTATGGATAACTATCAACCGTATCATCCCATGGTGACTTACTACTGATTCTACATGCTGTGCCTTTTTCATGCTTTGGCCAACATCATGAAGTAATGAATTTTAAAATGCAAGTAAGTTTACAGAGCATTTCTGTTTTAATACGGCTAAAAGTTTAAGGTGTCGTGGTCTTACCACATCTTTCCTGCCTTCACAGGTGATGTAGCCTTGGATGATCTTTGCTAATTCTGCCCACGACTCTCCTAATGTTTCTGGTAGAACCCCTTTTCCTCTGACTACCAGGTTCTGGCCTTCATCCTGGAAGGTTTTTATGATCTTTTGCAGTCTCTCCTTCTTTAGCGTCCACACAGGTCCAGTGGCTAGCAGTCCCAAGACCTCTGTGATTATGTCATCGGTGACTGCTATGTGTCTCCCCCTTACTGTGGAGTGATCTTCTTGCAAGTTCTGCAAGAATTATATTGCTACGGTCTCATTGGATTCCTGTAAATGATTGAGATAAATTAACCAACTTGCTCTTGCCAGGATTTCCCATGCAACATTAGAGACTGTTAATACCTTTGGTTCTCTTTGAATTGATCTTCCTCCCACGCATTTGGTTTCACTGTAAAATCTCAGAGATGGAAATGGAACAACAAGTTGTTCAAACTGTTAGAACACAGAGAAACTAACAAACAGTAAGACTCGCTCAAATCTTGAGTCACTTACTAATTGCCACACAGCATACTATGGAAATGGCTTAGGAATAGCAAGCCATGCAAATTAAAAATTAATATACCATTGAGCCCTGCTATTCCCAAGTAAACAATTTCCTGAATAGTAGTCTGACACATATACCAGCGAATGATGAGGTTAACCTCCCCCCCGCAATGTGATAGGCCATCCTCAGCTGTCAAATAAGGGAGCAGCGTGCCAAGTTTCACTGGGATAGAGTCATAAAGGAACAACGTATACCAACATGTCATGTTTACAAAAGGAGCAGGTTACCGAAATCGAGGTGTATAGTGGGCTCGCTTAACAAGTAAGAGACTGATGTGATATAATGCAAGGCTGGGAGGATAGGAAAGTTGACGTGCACACAGAGTGTAATGCAGTCATTGTCAACTTTTCTGTCATGATTGGTTATAATAGATTTACATGTGCTTAATGGTTCAGGAAATAATATACATAATCTTATGTGACTTATTACAAAGGTATAAGAGACAGAAGGGTGTTTATGACTACTATTGGTGTATAAGGAATGTGACATCAATACCATTAACAGTGCTCTACTTCCGACAGGTGTCCATAACCTTGACAGAGTTGTTTGTTTCACCCATGGAACCATGATCCTTTATGTATGCTTAGGAAGTGTTGTGCGGTGTCAAAATGTAGGCCATTATGCTGGCTTGGTGACTAGTTAGCCATAATGTCATTCACCAGGAAGGAGTGAAAGGTGGCAAGCCGGCTCATGATGAGACCTCCTGTTCCAAGGACTCTTTGTTTTTTGATGTGCCTCTTGGACCATATCCCTGGTGTGATGGCCATAGTGGGAGTGCCACTTCACTTTCTTCCTTATGAACATGGTAGGCTGGCTCTTGATGAGACCCCCTATCCTGCATTTGACAACTTATATAAACAAGTCATATAAACATCATTTTTATTTCTTTTTTCTTTTTTTCCTTTCATAAAGTACTTTCCTATTTACACACAAAGGGTGGTTCAACACTCCTTAAGAGTAGGAATGGTGGAAGAAGTCTTGACGTCCCAATAGAAACATATAGATCCTTTGTTCTTATTCCTAAATAATAATCAAAGAATATTATGAGAATTTAAAAGGAACCAACATGATAAAGATAACCAATCATATCAGTATTAGTAGAATAATGACAACAAAAATAATGGATAAGTGTGTCCTTCCCTCTTTCCTCTTACCAATTCAGAGCAATTTCTTGTAAAATAGCGATTTTATATAATTTACTGATTTCAGTATGCTATCGTTTTGTATCCATTGCATAAGTGCATAGCTGTGTTCCAAAAGACTTGAAATAGCAGGAACAACGGGCATCTTTAAATTGGAACAATGAGGGGAACAAGCATAAGTAAAAGGAATACGAGGATGTTGTTATTTCAAAAAGGAAGAGCAAAAGAATACAAGTGTTGTTCCTTTGAAAAAGGAACAACAAAAAATGCAAGTGTCGTTCCTTTGGAAAAGGAACGGCAACAACCGAAAGTGTTGTTCCTTTGGAAAAGGAACAATAGAAAACAAAAATGTCGTTCCTTTGGAAAAGGAACAACAAAAATCAAAAGTGTTGTTCCTTTGGAAAAGGAATAGCAGAAAATGCAAATGTTGTTCCTTTGGAAAAGGAACAGTAAAATGAAAGTGAAAAAGGAATGGAAAAATGAACGGCTAGCCCAAAAGGTGTTGTTCCTTTGGAGAAGGAACAACAAAACAAAAATGTTGTCCCTTTGGAAAAGGAACAGTAGGAACAACCATAGTGCACACGAATGTTGTTCGTTCTGAAAAGGAACAGCAAAAACGACAGTGTCGTTCCTCTTGAAAAAGGAACATTAGGAAAAAAAATGCAAGTGCTGTTCTTTTTGAAAAAAGGAACAACAAAAATGATATAATTGCTACTGCTTCGAAAAGGAACAACAAAGTGCTAATACAAAAATATGTACAAAAAATGATTTAACAAAACAAGGAAATTATGTACAAAGTCTAAAAACAGGTGAATCACTTAATGAATCATAGATGGGGAAGATTTCTCCTCCTCCTCAAAAATTTGCATGTCAGAATCTTTGCGTAGTTGTTGATAGAAGGATTCCCAAGTAAGTGGTTTACGATATAGTCAAACTCGGTGGCCGTTTTCCTTGAAGGAATATCCAGATCCATCAATGGTGGTTAGAGTAAGGGTGCCATTATCATGTACCTTCTGGATTTCATATGGCCCCAGCCAACAAGTCTGGAGTTTCTCGGGAAAATACTGAAACCTAGAATCGTACAAAAGTGCCTAGTCTGCTTCGTGGAAGACTTTATTTTTATCTTGTTGTTGTTGAATTAATGTAGTGTTTTGGAGGGCAAATAGTCTAATTTCATCTAGCTCATTGATCTGTTGTAATCTATTAATCTGTGCCTCGTTTAGATCTAGGCCGACTTCTTGTGCTATTCATAGTGTTTGGATTTTGAATTCTATGGGAAAGATGGGTTCCTTTCCAAACACCAATTGGTATGGTGAATAGCCAGTAGTGCTTCTCCATGTTGTTTTGTAAGCCTACAAGGCTTCTGGTAGTCTTGTAGCCCAATCACGTCTATGTGATGCAATGGTTTTTGTTAAGATTGCCTCTATTATTTTATTGTTGCTTTCTACCTGACCATTTGCCTGTGGGTGGTATGGAGAGGTAATTTTATGCTGGATATGATAATTTTTAAGTATTGCAGCAATCTTGTTACCAGCAAACTGTGGTCCACCATCTATAATTATATCTCTTGGAAGTCCATAGTGCACAAATATATGGAACATGAACTGTATGACAGCATCCTATGTAGCTCTCGGCAATGCTCTGCTTCAACCCATTTGGTGACATATTTTGTTGCCACCAAAATTTTCTGGTTCAAGGATGGGTTAATTGGTCCAATGAAATCGAGGGCCTATTGCTCGAATGGTTCAATGACTAGTTGTGGGTTCAGGGGCATTTCATCGGACTGACCAAGGTGTCCTTCTCTCTGGCAACTGTCACAAGCTTGGACGAACTTCTTTGCATCTTTTAAGATTGTGGGCCAATAATACCTTGTTTGTAGAACCTTATGCCCAGTTCTACGATCGGCGAAATGTCTACCACATGGTCCATCATGGCAGGCTTTTAAAATATCAAAAATCGCATCCTCGTGGACGCATCTCCTGATGTGCATATATGCCCCTGTATGGAACAGGTAGTCCCCAATCCAAGAAAATCGAGCACTTTGCTGGACAATCTATTTTTGTTCATTGGGGGTTAGATGTTTCGGTAATTTACCTACTGCTAAGTAATTTGTAACATCAGCATACCAGGGTGTTTTAACGGTGACATCAAACAAATGCTCATCTGGAAATTGATCTTCAACTACTACTGTGTCCACTGGTTTTGGCATTCGCGAGAGAAAGTCAGCTACAAGATTTTCTTTTCCGGGTCGGTCCTTGATTGTAATATCAAATTCCTATAATAAAATCAGCCATCTAGTTATTCTCCCATTTGTGATTGGTTTATTTACTAAATATTTTATGGCAGAGTGATCTGTATACAAGATAACAGGATATCCAGTAATGTAATGCTTGAACTTATTGACAGCATGTATTACAGCTAGAAATTCCTTTTCAGTAACAGTATAATTAAACTCAGCAACAGATAAATTCTTGCTAATATAATAAATTGCATATGGTTTTTTATCTTCTTCCTTCCCAAGGACTGCTCCAATAGCTGTATTCGAGGCATCTGATGAAATTTGAAATGGCAAGTCCTAATTTGGTCCTCGAAGGACTGGAGCTGTGGACACAAGCTTCTTCAGATCCTGGAAAGCACATTCACATTTTTCTGTCCAAAGAAATTCAACATTACCTGTCAGTGCATATAGAGGAGCAGCAATATGTGAGAAATGTTCTATAAACCTTCTATAGTAACCAGAAAATCCAAGAAAACTGCGTACCTCTGTTTGAGTGGTAGGAGTAGGAATTAGCAAAATTATTTGAATTTTAGCTGGGTCTACCTGTCTGCCAGCTGTTGAGATATAATGGCCTAGGATAAGTCCTTCAGTCATCATCATATAACATTTCTCATGGCTCAAACAAAGCCTGGTGGCAATGCAGTGTTGTAGGGCTTTTTCCATTGTGTCCAATGCTGGGTCAAAATCATCTCCATATGATGTAAAGTCATCCATATATACTTCGAGTCCTTCATTTATTAAGTATGAAAAGATGTTGAGCATAGCCCTTTGAAATGTGGCAAGAGCATTGCATAAGCCAAACGGTAGAACTCTATAGGCGAATGTTCCCCAAGGAAAAGTAAAAGTGGTTTTGTCTTGGTCTTCAGGGGCAATCTGAATCTGATTGTATCCATTGAAGCCATCTAAGAAAGAAAAGAATTTCTTTCCTCCCAAAGTGTCTAATACTTGGTCAATGAATGGAAGGGGAAAGTGGTCTTTTTGTGTTGCTTTATTTAGCTCTCTTTAATCTACACAAATCCTCCAATTTCCATTTTTCTTTGGTACCACCACAAGTGGAGAGACCCATTTACTATTAGAGATAGGGTAGATGAAGTTGACATCTAAAATTTTTTGAAGTTCAGCTTTCACAACATCTTTTAGATGAGGATTAAGTCTCCTTTGTGGTTGGCAAACAGGTCTCGCATCCTTTTCTATGTAATGTGGTCTTTACATAACTGAGTATCGATTTCTTTCATATCAGGGTAGTCCCAAGCAAATGCTTCTTTATATTTCCTCAATAATTGGATGAGTTTCTCTTCTTGTTCAGAGGTCAGGTTGGCATTAATGTTTAAAGTCTTTCCTAACTCAATTTCTAAAATTTTGCTATTTGAAACAGAAGTAGTGGGTATTGTTTGCTCGTGTATATCTTTAAGAGGATCTTCTTCTAATTCATTATCAAATGCTGCTTCTATCATCTGACATTGTATGTAGGATCTAGTTTTAGCTTGGCTAATAAAATTGTTAATGGCAACATCTTCTGTTTGGTCTTTGAAATCAAGTGCCTCTTTTATATTTAATGGAGATCTAATATTTTCGGTGACGTATGACACATGATGCTTGTTAGTTTTTATTATTGTGACAGTTGGCTACGCTGGAGGGTATAAGGCTAGGTTCTTAATATTTGCCCCTCTTGTTATGGTCATATTGCCTTGTCAATAGCCAATGTAAGCATCTGCAGTTGCAAGCCAAGGTCTACCTAAAATCAGTGGATGTCCATCAAGTCCGTTTTTGGGGTTTATTATCATAAATTTGGCTGGATACTCCCAGGAGTCAAGGGATACCATGACATCATGTAGTGTACCCTCTGGCCTAATGACGGATCGATTAGCCAATTCTAATAAGGTAGAGGTCGATTCTACTGATGTAATGCCTAGTTTTTGGCAAGTGGTAGTTGTTAAGATATTGATTATAGCTCCTAAATCAACTAAGGCATTTGAGAAGGTTTGACCATAGATTTGTACGGTTACTATTGGATTTCTTGGGTCTTCATATTTAATGGGTGTTTCTTTTCTTGATAATAAATCGGATAGAGTGCCAACTACTTGGACTCTTGGATTGTTTGTTATATTCCTCCTTGGTTTCTTTATACATAATTTTTTGATAGCCTTTGCATATATCGGGATGTCTTGAATGGCTTGGAGGAATGGAATTTTTATGTACAAATTTTTTTAATTCTCCCATAATGTCAAAATCAGGATATTGTATGGGTCGAGGTATAATTAATCATTCTGGGCATGGGGGAGAGGATGCGGTTGCTTGATTATGGATTTGTTGTCTGGTCACATCCTCTTCTTGTGGGGGTTGTTCTATAGGTAACTGATTTTTACTTTGAGTTGTTTTATCTGCCTCTGTTTCGATGATACGCCCAGATCTTAATTGAAGGTCATTACAATCCCTTAGATCGATCCCTATTTCTGGTGTTTCAATTATTTGGATAGATTGGATCGGTCTATTATTCGGATTAGGGTTGGGTTGGGCTGGGAGTTGCAGTCTTAACTTAGGCTGGGGGTTTTGTTGTAAGGCTGGCAGTGTAGGTTGAGGGAGTCAGATGGTTCCTACTAGCTGATTCATTGGTCTTTGCCAGTTCGTCTGCCAGGCTGGGCTCTATGAAGTAGGGGGGGTCCATTGTGCTGGATATACATTATTTTTCCAATATGGTGAGGTATAGGAATAGTTTGGCCAATTGGGTTGACTTGGTTGATTCGGCCATGGATATGATGAAGGGAATGACTGTTGTGACCAATTCGGGAATGGAGGCTGATTTTTCCACATTGTATTATATTGTTGAGCATGATATTGTGGAGGCTAAAAAGAAGAAGCTGGATCTGAAAACATACCTGATTGTCGTGGCTACCATTGACGGCACTGATTGAGTAGATACACATATTCTGGCTCTTCTTCTGCTTCCTAGTATACTGCTTTCAATCCAGGAAGTGAGGGATAGCTTTCTGTAGAATGATATTTCATACAAATGGTGCAAAGTTGGACTGCATCTAACAGACACTCCTTATGGTTGTGTTTCTTCCTGCATTGGGGACAGAAGATTGCCAAATTCTATTCTGCCTCTACTTTCTTTTGTTTAGCCTGCATAATATCAAGTTGTGTTGTCAATGTCCCTAATATATCAGTTTTAAAATTTTCTAATAAATTTCCAATTTCTGCACGCGTTACTCCTTCTGCCGGAATTCTATTATCTCTTACAAACCGATCATGTTCTGCTGGTTTTAGTCTTGTGCTACCTCTCGAGCTCCTGATACATAGCTTAATAATGTTAGCAAAATTTTCCTGATAAATATCTCCTTTTCCCATAATGTTTAATGTTTCAATTCATTGTTCCTTCATTCCCCTAATTAATGTTGTTTTTAACACATTATCAGGCAAGGGTAATGATGCATAAGGAGATCTTTGAGGATTATACTGGAAATGTTCAACATACTCCTCTAATATTTCGTTTGGTCTAGCTACCATCTGGAATATTTCATCTTTTAATTCTCTAGACCTGCAATAGTCCTGATATTTTTTTAGAAATGACTCTTTCATTTGATCCCAATTATTTATAACACCGCCACCTAATCCCATAAACCATCTTAAAGCAACCCCTTTTAATGTAGAGGGAAAGAATTTCAGTTTCTAGGGATTGGTGGTATAGTCATATCCTCTACATAGCACGTCAAATTCAAATAGGAATGCATTCAGATCCTCTGATGTAAGACCGTGGAATGTAGGGATATGTTGAAGAGGAATTACTTTCATAGGTGCATTAGCTGCAGTATCCACGATGGGGTATTGGAGTGTAGAAGTTTGGGTGTTTGGTTGGTTTTGGGCCATTTGGTCAAATATATGCCAATAACCTTCTGGGATATCTAGGAGGGTATTCCTAGGTTGTCAAGGCAAATGGCTTTAACAGGAATGGCCTTGATAGCACTTCCTTTATTTGCGATAATGAGAGTACCTAATGTCTGAGGGGATTCAGGTTCTTCAGCTTCGCTATAAATGATTTTTGCAGCACTTCCCTTATCTGGACTACTTAATGGCTGAATTACCCCAAGAGGTGATCTTGGTTCTTTAGTTTCTCCTGTCTCTCCTCTCACTTCACAAAGGTTGCTAAGATTCCCTTCTTGCAATGGTTCTGGGCTAGAATTTTCAATTTCTTGAAAATATTGTTCTTCGGTTTGACTATACACCTCAGCAAAGGCTACAAATGGTGATCTTGTGGCCTGAAGGGAACTAGTAGGTTGTCTAGAAGCAAATTTTCTAGGTCCTATTGAAGGCTGAGATTCTACTTTCTTAATGATTTCATCTGTAAAGTTCGATCAGCCAAGGGTCACCGGCCCCTTAGATTTGTCAGTCTTGGGTAGAGGGTTGGGATTCCTTTCTAGCTTTTTCTGCTTAGTCATGCACACAAGTCATCTGCTAAGTTCTACCCAAACAAACAACAACAAATCTGCAGGAAAGCAGGTAGGGGAGAACAGCTATTACATACTCCACACGTAGGTTCTTACCTTCCGTCTTTAAAACCCAATTCTTTCCTAGCAGGTTCTTACACTACTCTGAAAGAGACAAATCGCTACACTCTTTCCCCAGCAATGGTGCCAAAATGTCGAGTCGTAAAAAGGGTATTTTTCACCTCTAATTACCTCACATTAGTTTGTCAATCAAGGAACGTTTTGTTATTTCAAAGAGTGTCTCAGTTTGAGGCTATCATTTGTCAGAGTAATGCTAGTAGTATAGTGCTCAAAATACAAGAGTAAATGGATGCTTAAAACAAAATCTAATTATAGTAAAGCACTTTAAAGTTGAAATCATGCATTCAAGAAGCTAAGCAATTGATCAATGAAGGGTCCAGTAACAGTATCTCATCCCTCTGTAAACTGATGTAACTAAAGACAATCAAGCAACAAATCGTCAATTTGGGGACTAGACAACAATTTTCAATGCCCACTATAGTTTCAGATCGTTCTGCACACCAAAGCAATGATAACACAAATAATAAAGAAATGGCACAACAACTAGGAAATGTAACAACAACTAGGAAATGGAACAACAACTAGGAAATGGAATAGCAACTAACTCTCCTGAACAATAACACCTTAATCGTCAGAAATAAGTGCAGCAATGATATCCTACAGAAATCAGGTAGCAATCTTTATTATAAGGATAAATCGGACAACACACAGAAATAGAACGGAAACTGATTAGCAATGAAACATAGAATAGTACTCAGATCCAAATGCAAGTGCAAGATAACCCAAGATAAATAACACACACAGCACGCCTTAAGGAAAGTAGTAATCTGATTTCAATACCACCAATATCAATCTTAGTTATCAGGAATAATGTTTGTAATTCATAATGGAACCGCAATGTCAATTGAACTGCAATCACAATCAAATGTAAACCATAAATGAATACAGCAATATGAATGTTACAACACAGTTACTTTGTAGTTGAACAGCAACAGTGTTCTGTAAAGACCAGCAATGTCGTATCAACAATTAAAGGAACAACAATGCATTGCAGAGTCAATATGATGTTTCTATTTCAGAGAATGATATTACTCAGTCTAACAAAGATCAATTATAACAGAGTTGTGATGTAAAATAAAAAAACATATCAGATTACAGAACAAAGCTAATAATGAAAACCAAACACAAACCAAAGGTAATAGTATAGAAGCAAGCATTCCACTAGGGTCGGGCCCTTAGCCTCCAAGGACACACCACTTGAGATTATTCCAGGATCAAATATGAAACAACAACCAAGTTTATATTAACGCATCAAAATAGAATTACATTGGATCACTTCTCAACGAGAGTCGATGATCAAAGTCTCAAATTCAGAGAAATGTTACATAGAAAAATGACAATCCCCCACCTCAGGCTACTAGTGCTGCCCCTTTTTATAACAACTAAGGCAGAGATATTGATGGTGAAAAAATAGTTAAAGCAACGATCACTCAGGATCAAAGGATCCTGAGGGATTCACCAATCTGTTAATTCCCAGTTATCCCTTTGCTTTCTTGTGTTGAGTCGATATCTTCATTTCCTTTCCCTGGCTGATATGCTTTAATTTGGATCGCCTTGTTTGCATGTGGTTCCCCGCCAAAGGGACAACAGTTAACTTGGCCCTGTCTTTTTCTTCATAACGACAATCTTTCGGTTTTCCTTTTTCCTGCATAAGAAATGGCAATTATCAGCGTTTTCGTGTTGCATAGAAATCCTGCAGATTTTGTTATGATTTCTTATTATCTACCTAGTTCATGATGCAAAGGGGTTGTGAGTTCTAATGAAAAGATGCCAAAATAATCAACAAAAAAAATACCTTCTTTAGTACTCCACAATGATGAGAAAAAAAAGAATTATCATGATTTCATAGAATCTAACATTGGATTGGAGACCTGCCATATTCCAAAGATCGATATGATGATTTTTTATGGCAAGGGTCCCATAACATGGATACTACAGATGGAGAAATATTTTGATCTACATGATGTGAAACTGTTACAAAAGGTATGTGTTTCATCTTTATATTTAGAACCAAATAAATTTTTATGGTATGAAGGGATTTGTTCTCATAAACAACTTGTCACCTGGTCAATTTTCATGGAGGAAATGATAGCACATTATGAGGATACAAAGAGCAACACCTTCTTTAGCCAATTGATAAATCTCAAACAAAAGGATTCAATAGCAGAGCACATTAAGGACTTCCAAAAATTGAATATAAGGGTAAATGATATTTCAGAGAAGTAGAGAATTGATGTCTTCATAGGGACTTTAAAGGATAAAATTCAACATGAGGTTCATCTTTGGGAACCTGATTCATTGGAGAAGGCATTCAGGTTGGCAAGAAAAAGTGAAAGAAAAATTATGGCAATAAGAAACCCTACCAATGAAAATTATAAAGATGGAAGTGTTGTTTCTCCTAGCCTTCCACATCCTACAAGGTTAACACCAACACAATTGGAAGAAAAAAGATAAATTTACTGTTGTTGCAGTTTAGATAGCAAATACACTAAACGTCTTAAGTGTGCTGAGAAGAAATTATTTTACATTGATTGTGAAGAGGAGGAAGAAAAGAATCAAGAATCATCAAAAGAAGAGGATATACACTAGGAATCAACCCTAGAGAAAGAATAAATTAATATGACCATATATTGTAATGCATTGGCAGGAATTACCACTCCTCAAAGTCTCAAGATAGAAGGACATATCAAGAAGAAAAAGGATAACCTCACTTTCACGCAGAATGGATTGAAACAACAAGCAGATCAACATCGCAATGAAAGAAGTTTTGACATAGGAAACTGGGTATTTTTATGACTAAAATCATACAAACAAATGTCCCTCAAGCAAGCTAATAAGGATAATAAAATTATCACCAAAGTACTATGGTCCTTATAAAGTGCTGCAAAATATTGGTACTATGGCATACAAATTGGAGCTTCCCACATCTCCTTGAGTGCCCTCAATTTTCCATGTTTCATGCTTAAAGAAGGCTATATATGACAAGGTCCCAATTAAAACAATATTGTTGGAACTTTATGAGGAAGGAAAAATCACATTTGAACCTGAAGAAATCACGAAAACAAGAACCCTACAACTACGAAATCGATCAATTTTTTAGTATCTCATCAAGTGGAAGAACTTACCTGCTGAAGATTCCACATGGGAGGATGATAATTTTATACAGAAGCATCCAGAACTACTCAAGCATTGAGGACAACACTTTTTGAAGGAGAGGGGTATGTTAGGTCCCTATACTACAAGCGTAACCCCTTATTGTTATTAGTGCAACCCCCTTAGTATTATTGTGCCCATATAGTCCCCATGTTGAAATATGGAAAAAAGAATATTCCAATTTAATTTTTCCTTGAATTAAAATTGAATTTAGTCTTAACAACTACTTTGAAATAATTAATTAATTTATTTTAAATTAATTAGCTGGAGAAATTCAAGTTATAAGTCTTTCTGAAGTCTTGCAAGAGTTATCCCTTAAATTAAGGAGATAAGATTGAGTTATATTTGAGTTGAAATTAGTTAACTCAGTTTACTGAGTTAAGTCCAGTTAAATTAGTTCCAAATTGTTTGAGGAACTAACAGTTAGTTGATGCATTAATGCACTCAACTAGTTCTACTCCAGTTAACTGAAGATTCCCTCATCAGAAACTCATGCATGTCTATTCTGAGAAAGACCCAGTTGAGATAAATGTTCAAGGATAGTGTACTATTAGTGGCATGTGTTTTCTCATGGAGAAAATGCATTCATGCAGTCACGGATTTATCCTTGAGGATTGCATAGTTTTGAAGGATTGGTTTTCCACTTGGTAAAGGCAAATCATCCACAAGGAATAGCTTAAGGAAATAGGAGCTTGGAGGGAAGAGAGTAAGGTTGGAGAGAAGCCAAGATTGCCTATGAGCATTTGTTAGGATTGTACTAAGAGCTGGCTAGCTGTGAGAGCTAAGGCCTTGTATAATTCCTATGTATTTCCACTATGTATGATAATACAATAGTGTAGGGTTTTCAGCTGAGGCTTTCCCCAAAGTATTTCCATGTGTATTGTGCCATTGATTCTTCTTCTTCTGGTTCTATTTTTCATCTCGATCTTTAAGCTTCAGAAAATTGATAGTAGAAGTAGGTTATAGTATTCTGCTTTGATTTATATTGCATTATTGGGTTAAACTACACATATTTTATACATGGTACCAGAGTTGGATTTGTAGAAATTTTCTACATGGTATCGGAGCTATGAATAGTATACTAAGAAGAGAATTTGAATTTTTAAGTTCGGGGTTGCAGGTTCAAATCAAATTCATATCATACTTCAAGGTTGGCCAATGGCATTCTATGGCTTGAGAATCGAGTATGCCTTGGAAGGTAGCTCGAATTACATAGAATGGAAAGATAGAATGGAGGCTGTATTAGAAGACAATGGCTTGAAGGAATTCATTGATCAAGAAATCCCAAAGCCAGCTTCAACTAATGCACAAGAGTTGGCTAAGTAGAATAAGTGTGTGGTGAAAGCAAGATGGATCATCCTTGAGGTAGTTTGAGACCATATTATCTCGAGTCTGCATGGGAAGGATACTACATTTTCAATGTGGAAGACATTGAAGGACCTCTACCAAAACAGTAGTGACCAGACGAAATTGGCACTCAAGGATAAGCTTCAAAGAATCAAGATGGAGAAGGGCAATACTATTTCCACATATTTGAACAAGCTCACCCCTGCAGAGATGAGCTTGGTAGTGTGGGAATAACTACTGCCAATGATGATATGGTGAGCCTCACTCTCCTTGGCCTTCCAAAGAGTTGGAATAGCTACCAAGACTCTATGAATGGAAGGGAGAAATTGTCATGCTGGGAACGACTATGGTCAAATCTTATGCAGGAGGAGCACACGAGATGGTTCTTCATCGAACAATGATGATGAGAAAATCGAGCCTTAGCATGTAAGGCAAGGAAAGGGAAGGGGAAGGCTTCCCATTTCAAATTGAATTCTTCTCATGGAGGGAAGAAGGGTCACATGTCTAAAGTAAGATGCTTTAATTGTCACAAGATGGGATATTATGTGACTAATTTCCCATCGAAGAAGTCCAAGAAGGGATCCTTGGAAGGATCGGAAGGTGAGGCATTAGCCTCTCAATTTGAAATGGACTTTACCCTCATCGCATGCATGGTGTCATTGATGATGGGTTTTGTTTGGTATCTTGATAGTGGAGCCTCATTCCACATGACCGGTGATAAAAAATTATTCAGTGCCTTGTAGGAGAAAGACCTCAAGATACACATAGAGATGAGTGACAATGGAATGTATATTGTTTCAGGAGTGGGCATGGTTGCTTTTCAGAGGGAGCATGGAGCTCCTCTCACCTTAACAGATGTGATGTATGTACCTGGACTGAAGCAGAACTTGGTATCGGTCATGATGTTGGAGGACAAAGGCTACGATGTTGTCTTCAGTAAAGGAAAGACATTCTTAAGACACATAGCCACCGGTCATACCAAGAGGATAGGGATTCGGGTGAAGAATCTCTATAAACTAGAGGTAGATGATTATGCAGTATTGAGTACAAAAGCAAAATTGGTGCAAAGCCAAGACATTGGTGAGTTGTGGCACAGGTAGTTGGGCCATTTGCATAATGGGGATTTGAAGATAATGCAGTAGATATATACAAGACTTCCCAAAGGTAAACTTGAGCAAGTTGACACATGCAAAGGTCATACCTTGAGAAAGTACACCAAGTCTTCCTTTCATGATCGAGATAGTCGAGCAAAGGCTATCTTAGAGTGAGTTCATACTGATTTGTGTGGACCATTCTCGACGACATCCACAATGAAGCAAAGTTGTTATGTGATTTTCATTGACGACTATTCTCATAAATGATAGATTTATTTGATGCAGAAGAAGGACCAAACCTTCACAAATTTTTGTGAGTTCAAATCTTTGGTTGAGAAAGAGTTAGGGAAGAAGATCAAGGCCTTGAGAAGTGACAATGGTGGAGAATATGTCTCTCAAGAGTTTAAGGACATCTGTGCAACGAAAGGAATTAAACAAGAGTTTATGACGCCTCATAACCCATAGCAGAATGGGGTGGCTGAGAGGAAGAACAGAACTATTGTAAGGGCAGCATAGGAAATGTTGCATGACCAAGGCCTACCACTTCACTTGTGGGTTTAGGCATGCAAAAAAATGGTCTATTTGTAGAATAGAATCCTGCACCGTATACTTGAGATGAAGACACCAGAGGAAGCTTTCTCCAGTAAGAGACCAGATGTGGGTCACTTCAGGATCTTTCACTCATCAGTATATTGCCCTGTGACAAAGGATGCATGGAAGAATCTTGAGCTGACAGTAGAGTTGGGGATATTTGTGGGGTACACTAAAACACCTCACAACTATCTGGTGTACTTGCCTACCAATCAGAGGACAATGGTTCACAAAGATCTCAAGTTTGATGCGAAGAAGGCCATGTGAGTTTCCCTTGAGAGGGAGTTCCAAGTACAGGTTGTGGAGGAACTGTTGGTTCCTTAGGAGGAGGAGCCTCAGACTGATGTAGACATCGACTCAAGTAGAGTCTTCTAGAGATAGACGGAAGCACACAAGAGAAGCTGACAGAATTGTTGGAGAATGTGAGAGAGAATGTGGGAGCACCATCTTCTCAGCACAGACAGAGGAGGTCACATGAGAGATACGCTGGATACATGGCCCTTTCTGGGGAATGTGTTGAGACTGAGCCATCTTCCTTTGAGGAATCAGTGTAGCAGCTGATTTGGGTTGATGCTATGGTGGAGGAGTATGACTCCATAGTTCGTAATAGTGTTTGGGATGTGGTTTTGAGACCAGAGAATAAGTTAGTTGTGAGTTCTCATTGGATTTACAAGGTAAATCAAGCTACTCATGGTGGTGTGGAGAAGCATAAGGCAACATTTGTTGCCCGTGGCTTTTCACAGGTCAAGAGGATCATGTTAATACAATATATTTTGACAAAGGAGAAAGATGTTGACATTTTGACAAAGGAATTTTCAAAGTGTAAATTCAAGTTCCATAGAGACAGGATCAGGGTGGAAAATAATCCCTTTCTTGTTGAGAGGGAGTGTTGAAATATGGCAACAATAATATTCCAATTTAATTTGTCCTTGAATTAAATTGTGAATTAAAATCGAATTTAGTCTTAACAGCTACTTGGAAATAATTTATTTATTTATTTTAAATTCATTAGTTGGATAAATTCAAGTTACAAGCCTTTATGAAGTCTTGCAAGAGTTGTCCATTAAATTAAGGAGATAAGATTGAGTTGTAATTAGTTAACTCAATTTACTGAGTTAAGTCCAGTTAAATTAGTTCCAAACTATTTGTGGAACTAATAGTGAGTTAACAGTCAGTTAGTGCATTAATGCATTCAACTAGTGCTACTCTAGTTAACTGAAGATTCCCTCATCAGAAACTCATGCATGTCTATTCTTAGAAAAGACCCATTTGTTATAAATGTTCAAGGATAGTGTGCTATCAGTTGCGTGTGTTTTCTCATGGAAAAAACTCATGCATGCAGTCAATGATTTATCCTTGAGGATTGTGCAGTTTTGGAGGATTGGTTTTCCAGTTGGTAAAGGCAAATCACCCACAAGGAACAACGCAAGGTAATAGGAGCTTGGAGGGCAGAGAGGAAGTCTGGAGAGAAGCCAAGGTTGCCTGTGAGCATCTGTGAGGATTGTACTAAGAGCTGGCTAGCTGTGAGAGCTAAGGCTTTGTATAATTCCTATGTATTTCCACCATGTATGATAATACAATAGTGTGGGATTTTTAGCTGAGGCTTTCCCCAAAGTATTTTCATGTGTATCATGCCATTGAATTTTCTTCTTCTAGTTATATTGTTCAGCTCAATCTTTAAGCTTCCCCAAACTGATAGTAGAAGTAGGTTATAGTATTCTGCTTTGATTTATATTGCATTATCGGGTTAACCTACACATATTTTCTACATGGTATCAGACCTAGATTTGTAGAAATTTTCTACACCCCATGTTATTTTTATTATGCCCCATAGAAGCCCACTATTGTTATTGTTGTGCCCCTACAATATTATTGTTATGTAGCCTCTAATTGTATTGGGACCCCTTACACTCCTATATATAGAAAGGTCTTGTCATTTGTATCATCCAAGAATTGTTCATTTGTGTAATGTAAAGGAGGTTGACCCCTCAAAGAGGCTGATTTTTAAGTCATTGATCTATCTTTTCTATCTTTTTGTGAGCTAGTTTCATAACAGTCAGCAAGGCACTGTCTCTAGTTGGAGCCAATGTTGTCACTCAGTGCTAAATATTTTTTCAGTTGTGAAAAGGGTGAAAAATACCCATGAATTTTGAAGCCATCTACCAAGCCACAAAATATCTGAAAGATAAATCGAACCCTCTACATTTCATAGTGCTTGGAATGAGCTTTCCAATGGTATATGGAAGTCTGAAAATGGACTTATGGATCAAAAGTTAGAGCAGATTGAAGATGACCTCTGAAAGTTAGAAAACAAAGAGAAAAAGACCAAGGGTAAGGCTCATCGGAAATTGCAACTAGAGCTTACTGAAGCAGCAGCAGGGGAAGATAGTGAAATCTGCAATCATTGATCACCGATATCACAAATTTCAAATCATAATTTCAAGTCAGATTTTATCAACGATCAGAGGTATTGGCAACGATGGATGAGTAGGCAATCAGAGGTTCAGGGGGAATCAACATATCCGCGATTCCAAGTACCAAAAGGTACCACCAAATATGACATCATGAAACCATTGAAGGCTGATAACATTAAAAATTTCCAAGGTTTGGCCTCTAGTGTTAAAGTGCTAGAGAGGGCCAACTGCGATTAAAAAAGGAAATCAGATGCGAAACCAAAGAAGGACGAGCCTTTTCTCTCTCCTCCAATAGGCCACGTGAAGGAATACTATTGTTCCCTATTGAGTCCAATTTTTCTCAAGTTTTGATAAACTCCTAAGACCTTGGTGCCCCCTTTTTGAATTCTTTTTCACTCCTAACTACCCCTATTTCACCTATATTATCTATGTTTTGAAAAAAGGGTGGTGTGTGCTCATGGTATGCAGATCATCTTAAAAAGTATTATTTTACCTTGTTCTTAAGTGTTTCTTGAAGTTAATCATTTCCTAATTGAATCATAAAGTTTGACTAATCAAAATCTTATGCATATTAGTCATGATTTGAAGCAGCTCCATGATTTCCTGTAAATAGTCATGGTCGATGATTTCGTGCAGAGACTCCGTGATTTCTTGTAGATGTGGATTTCCTGTAACCGTCTAGATTTCCTGCAATAGAATCGATGATTGGATATGTTCCACCTAGTCTCAAGAAGAATGAGAACATGGGTTTTATGAGGAACTCCACCTACATGGATGATGTCCTA
The DNA here is from genome assembly GCA_000404065.3 of Pinus taeda. Classification (NCBI taxonomy): domain Eukaryota; kingdom Viridiplantae; phylum Streptophyta; class Pinopsida; order Pinales; family Pinaceae; genus Pinus; species Pinus taeda. The sequence continues at coordinate 86,415 of APFE030947739.1, read as the reverse complement.
TTGGCTGCCTCGAATTCATCATTGAAACCACCTATATCTTCAGTGCTCTTCTCGATGGTTGTATTGGGAAAAGGATCCAACAATGTAAAGAAATTAGTTCGATCCATGCTTTCAGTCATTGATCAAACTCAGCATAGCTATTTTTTTATTATGTTTAGTCATTGATAGAAAGTAGTTACAGCATAGTAGTTTTCCTAATTCAGGCAAACACATGCCTTTGAACTTGTATAAATTTCATTATGCTTCATTTGCAAGGGGGTTGGTTGGTCGAACATATTAGACTTGTACATCTTTGTAATACTTTTTAATAGAAATTTATATGCTTTATTGATCTCCTTGTGTAAAATCCTTTAACAGTAGAGGGGTTCTGAGTAAGGGAGGGCCCCCTTTGCTCACAACTCCATTAGTTACAATATTTGTATTTATTTTTTATTATTTTTATGCATCAATAAGTTATTTTCATAGCTAGTGTTTCTCTTCTTTGAATTTTAGCAACATATGCAAAATGGTTGGATGAAGAAGTTTATTTTATAAATGTGTTTGGAATCATTTAATTAGGTTTTAGATTCTTGATTTTTATGACTGACTATTTGGTCTTTTATCTTTTCTGATCAACATCTGCAATATCAAGAGTTGTAGAGGGATGATTGGATCCACTCAATAGCCTTTGCTGCCAACTGTTGATGGAGAAAAGAGACATTAGAGTTGTGTGTATGAATGGTTTAATTAGAAATCACTTAAGGTATTAACTTGCATATATTTTGTGCATCATCTCATAAGCTTACCTACCCTTGGTTGATAACTAATGTTGTCAAATTATAAGTGTATAATTTTCCCAAACATTTTTGCATCATTACTGAGGACGTGCTAAGGGATGATATTGAAATTGTTTTAGTATGATTTCTTTTTGTTTAAGTTTTTCAGGACTGTGGGAGTTGAAGTGGTAAGATGTGGGGTAGGGCCTACGCACCTGCAGAGATTAGAATTCACCAAAGCCACGTCCTAATTCTTTGGTAAGTAGAAGTTTTGAATATATATATATATATATAGGGGCCAATATAAATTTTCAAGAATTTTTGGTGGTGGTGTGAGCACCACTTTATCCACTAATAAACTGGCAGGGAAAAATATGTTTACAAATAATAAGGGTGAATTTTAATCAAGGATTGATGGTTCTGAACGGGGATCGACAACTAATACTAAGCAGAGCAATACCCCACAACAGAGAAGAATCCTTCTAACAAAGAATCCTTAGTTGCTTCTCATCAAGAATCTCCTCTTACTATGAGGACATCATCTTTTCTTAGTGGATAGCCTAAAGAAGAATTCCACTTCAAATCCTATTCAAGAACTAGAGTTCCAGGCTACTGAATCTGAAGGATTTGTAGTTTACTAGGGTCCCACTCCTTTTTGGTTTAATATGGCTCATTTAGAGGGTACTGGTACTACAGATAGGGACTATCATGAGAAGGAAGGGGAACCATTTACATTCAAATTTCCTATCAAAGATTCTGCTGGGACGAGTCAAATGAAAAACATTCCTCCCTCTACTTTTCCTAATTTTTGTGGTACCTCTAATGAAGATCTCGATGCTTTCTTATTCAATTTTGATGTATTATGCAAGAGCTATGATTACTCTTCAAATTCTCAAAATTTAAAGTTGTTTCTTGCCACATAAAGGATGCATCTCTCAGATGGTTCATGGGGCTAATTGTGAATTCCATTTCAAAATGGGATGACATGAAGAAGGTGTTCCTAAAAAAGTACTAAGATTATTGTAAGACCAATGATATCAGGGAAGTAATCTTTGGCATGACCTAGAAGGAAGAAGAAAGCTTGGAAGACTTCCTGTAAATATTCTAGTATAATTTACAAAGATCCAAGATGAACTAGTTGAATAAGGAAACCTTGAGGACAATCTTACTGAGAGCCATAAGGCCATAATCTCTCAAGGTTTTGAACTTGATGAGAGTAGGTGATGTATCAAAATTGAGTTATTATGATGTGTACGAGTTGTGTCGATGATATTCGAGGGGAAATTCTAAGGATGGAAAAGAATCAAGAAATACCTCTTCTAGATTCACTAAATCAGTTCCAGGGGCTAGGGTAACCAGAGTTGAAATGGGATACTTATTTAAAACTTTAAAAATAACATTGTTAGCACTTTGTCTTCACAATTAGATGTTTTATAGGATAAGAAGAAGAAGGAGGAAGTGGAGAAAACCTTCGACGTGTTCCACTCCAAGTGTAGGAAGAAACATCCCTTGAGGGAATGTCATGTAGATAGTATAGAGGTATGCAGAATTTGTGAGGCTAATAATTCTACTAATCAGTGTCCTTCTCTTCCAAATATTAAAGCAGCATATCTAGCAGATCAGGAAGTTTTCAATGCACTCTATGCAATGGCACCTCAAAAATCATGGCAGCCATATCCTACAGGTATGTCACAACAACATTCTCAATTTCCTTATGCTCAGAATTAGATGTGGAACATTCCAATGCCTTGGCAGCCCTAGCCTCCACAACAACCTTGGTAGGGGAATTTTCCTTATCCTGTTGCATTAAATTACCCCTGTCAAAACTTGTATTCACCACAACCCATGCCACAACAAATAGGTCAGCCACATTAATAGAAACTTTAGTTACTTGCCCCACAAAATCAACCACGACCCACACAAATTCCTGCCCAGCTAGTACCCAATTCCAACAATAAAGTCATTCAATCCACTCACAATATTAGAGTGGCCACCTATCCCACTTTTCCAACCTATTGTATTACACCACAACCTCTGCAGGAAATTTATGTTCCTATGTTGCAGGAATTTCCTGTGTCGCTACAGGAATTTCTTGTGTTGTCATTGGAAATCAAACTTAGATTAGGAAAAGTGGTGAATCAGCCTAGAAAAATTGAAGAGATTATAGAGGAATACACTATGGATACACCTAAAGTAGAAACCCCACTAGAACTAGCCAAACAAATCATTCCAAAGTCAGAAGAACCTTCCTCATCTCATACTGTCCAGCCTCCTTTTCTAGAGAGGTTGGAGATCAAAATAAAATAACCCGAGTTCGATCTTGTATCTGAACTAAGAAATGTATGCATTAATATCATGTTACTGCAAGAAATTAAGGATATCTCTATTTATGCCAAAACAATGAGGGAGCTATGTACTAAGAAACTAGGGAGACAAAAGAAGGAACCTTCTACAATTCAAGTAGGTGAAAAACTTGCAAGTCTTATGTCCATTGGATTTGTTACTGAGAAATATGCAGACACTCGAATCCCTATGGTTACCAACTTTATCAATGGGTATCCAATAAGAAACACTCTCACTGATTTAGGTTCATCCATCGATGTGATGACCATGGAGACATTGTCTCACATAGGGTCCTTTGACTTACTTCCTACTCCTACCATGTTAGAACTGGCATATAGGTCTAAGGTAAATCCAGAGGGTGTATTAGAAGACATTGTCATTTCATTGGATTCCTGGGAATACCCTACAGATTTATATTTTATTCAACCTAAGACCAACTTGGGAGGGCATCCTTTAATCTTTGGGAGACCTTGGTTGGATGCGGCTAATGCCTACAAAGGGTGTAGGTCTAGAAACATGAACATCGCTCATGGGGCTAAAACTAAATACATCAACCTATACCCCCTGCCAAACCTCTCCTAAATTTGGAAAATACCTATTGGGATGATGAAGAACATGATTCAGAAGATATTCACCCAATATTTAAAATAGCGCAAGCCATGAGCCTTAAGGAAAATTTGAAGGAAAATTTGATAAATTGTCATATTTATAATCCTGATTCTTCACAACATTTAGAGGGGCAATTTAGTCCTTGTTACACAAAAATATCGTCACCTTGATTATTTGCAATCAGCATGGGTCTATCACCACCTATACCAACCTCCTAAGCAAGTCTCAGACCTCAGCTCTTCAAAATAAGCTTTGGAAATGAGAGAAAGACATCAAAAAACAATGTAACTCTGGTTCCGCACTTTCTCTCACTTTTGCCTGCGGGCCCGCACCCTTTGTTCATATTACCTGCGTACTTACAAACCATTGTCACGCGGAATGATTCGCCATTTTGTCACGCGGAATGAGTCAATCTTGCGGACAAGATAGACCTTCCTAGAATTTAAACAAGACCTAATGAAAAGCAAAACATTGCTAGAGAGGTTAGAAGTTGAACATTTTTTAGGGTAAATGCTGGTGAAATCAAGCCTTCCTAGTTGAGCTTAAGAGGAGAGATCACATACCCTTTTGGCTTCATTGGGGAGTGAGTGAAACTTGTCAAAGTAGAGGAGACTTCTTGTTGGACCCTGGGAGGAACTTGTACAGCGTCAAGGCAAAGGTTGTAAAGTTCTTCTTCTTTTGAATTAATACAATCAGACTCATTTTTCTCAACAAGTATCTCATGTTATTTGTTTCATGGACTCCTTGACTTTCATGTTAAATATGTTTTATGATATTGGCTTTTCAAGTGCTATTTAATTTGTTTGCCTTGTTTGTGTTTTGCAGGTTTCGGACAAAGGAGCTCATTTGGATCAGAGGAGCGAGGGCATCCCCAACTTTGTGTTGGACATAAAGGTATGGCCCTAAACACACTTGTTTGCCATTATTTATAAAAGCATATTTAGAGAAAGATAGTGTCTGGTTGGTTTGCTTGTCATTAGGTCTTCTTTAGATTCTAGGAAGGTCTATCTTGTCTGCAAGATCGACTCATTCCGCGTGACAGTCCTAATATAGATATCATTAATAACCTGCAGAACTCTTATAAATATGGTACAACAATTAATTACATTCAACCCTCTTATATGCATTTCCTGCATATTCAATGACTGAATGTGGAGGTAAGGTAATTGAAATTTCTCCTGGAAAAACTCTAAATATCAATTCTGCCTTGACTTTGAAATAGGAGGAGAAATTAATTCAGACATTGAAATAATTTTCAGATACATTTGCTTGGGAATACACAGACATGAGGGGTATTCATCCGGATGCATGCATTCATCATATCTACATAAGGGGAAATGCCAATCCTATGAGACAACCACAAAGGAGAATGAACCTTGCTTTGAGAGAAATTGTAAAAAATGAGTTGTAGAAATTGTTAAATGTAGGGTTCATTTACCCTATTTCAGACATCCAGTGGGTATCCCCATTGGTTATCATCCCTAAAAATAATGGTAAATGGTGAGTATGTGTGGATTATAGGGAACTAAACAAAGCTGCATTAAAAGATCACTTTCCTTTTCCTTTTATAGACCAAGTTCTAGACACTCTAGCAGAGAAGAGGTATTTTTCTTTCCTAGATGGGTTCAGTGGGTACAACCAAATTAGGATAGCTCTAGAGGACTAGGAGAAGACAAAATTCACATGTCCCTAGGTAACCTATGCATATAAGGTACCATAATTTGGTTTATGCAACGCACCAACCACATTTGAAAGGGCGATACTTGGGATTTTCTCTAATATTTTGCATCATTGCGTAGAGGTTTACATGAAAGATTTTACAGTGATGGGTGATACTTTTGAAGAATCTCTACATAATATTAGGAGATTTTTTCAGAGATGTAGAGAAACTAATATTTCATTGAGTAATGAAAAATGTTTCATGATTATGACTAACACTATTGTTTTGGGTCATCATGTTTTTGCTGTAGGAAGTAAAGTTGATTGAGCTAAGATCAAAGTAATTGAAAAGTTGTCCCCACCAACTAGTCAAAAGGGAGTTTGAAGTTTCCTTGGACATGCAGGTTACTGCAAAAATTTTATTGAGAATTTTACAAAGATAGCCTCGGCATTGTTTAAATTATTGACCAAAGAATATGTATTTCATTGGAGTGATGAGTGTCAAGCTACATTCGATACAGTCAAGGAAAAACTTTCTTCAGCACCTGTCTTGAGAGGCCCAGATTGGAAATTTCCCTTCCATATTTCCACTGATGCCTTTAATTCAGCCATAGGAGTGGTATTGGGCCAAAATTAAAATCTCGTACCCCATGCTATTTATTTTGTTAGTAAAAATTTATCTCATGCATAACTGAATTACACCATAATTGAGAAAGAAATCCTTGATGTAATTTATGCTATTAATAAGTTTAGACATTACATCACTAGTTATGATTTTTTTGTAGATACTGATCATTCTTATATTCAATATCTCATGAACAAACCAGTCACTAATGGCAGGATTACTAGATGGCTTTTCCTGTTGCAGGAATTTTTTGTCACCGTATTGGACAGGCCCAGAAAAAAAATCAAGTAGCTAATTTCTTATCTAGGCTCAACCATGCAGATGAGGATGTTCTTGTTAATCATAACTTTCATGATGAAAATTTGTTTGTTATCTCTGTTAAAAAAACTTGGTTTGCAAATATGGCCAACTACCTTGCTGCAGGAAAGTTACCCCCTACATTTCATCTAGTCAGAAGAAAAGAATTATTAGGAAAAGTGCTAATTACTCTTAGGTAAAAGGAGACCTCTTTTTCACTGGACCTAATTTGATTATTCACAGGTGTGTTAGGGAGGACGAGGTGTATGATATCTTGAGAGCTTGTCATGATGAATCTTTTGGAGGACATTTTGCAGATAAGAATATAGCATATAAGATCCTCTGATCCAGGTACTATTGGCCGAGTCTTTTTAAAGATACAAAGGAGTATGTGTGTAAATGTGATAGATGCCAGAGAATAGGGTGACTTGTCCATTTAGATGAAATGCCTTTGCATCCACAAGTTCTCATAGAACCATTCGAGAGGTGGGCTCTTGATTTTGTAGGTCCCATTAATCCTATGTCCAAAGGTAATTAGTATATTTTGGTTTGTACTGATTATGTCAAAAAGTGGGCAGCAGAAAGAGCGCTGCCTAGAGCAACAAAGAATGCAGTGGTAGAATTTCTTTTTCTGATGTTTTTGTAAGATTTTGGGTACCCAGGGAAATTGTTATTGATTAGGGTACTCAATTTTTGTTAAAGCATGTGCAGGGAATTGTACACAAATATGAAATTACTCATCGTAAGTCCACCCCTTACAATTCACAGGCCATTGGGTAGGTGGAATCAATGAATAACGTGTTGGAGACAATCTTAACTAAGATGGTGCAATTACATAAGAAGGATTGGGCTAATCAACTTCCTGGGGCATTATGGGCCTATCGGATCACATGGAGGAATACCAATGGCTACGCTCCATATGAATTAGTGTATGGAAAATAGGTGTTACTACCAATTGAATTTCATATCAAAACTTTTAAGATGGCAGCAGATTTGGGCATAGACCTTAACGAGGAACAACAATAGAGAATCCTCCAGCTCAATGAGCTGGATGAGATTAGGCAGGATGTTTTTCAGTATACCGATATGATCCAACAAAAATGGGATAAATGGAACAATAGATACATTAAGAAAAATAAGTTCAAAGAGGCATTGTTGTTTGATTCGAAATTTAAGAATTTTAAAGGGAATTTCAACACACATTGGCTGGGTCCCTATGAAGTTAAGAAAGTTTTTGATAATGGATTGATTTGGGTCAAAACAATTGATGATGGGAAAGTCACTTTCTTGGTGAATGAGCACAGACTAAAGCTATATCAAAAACCCCAATCTAAGGAGGAATTTTTGTAATAAATTGTGAATAAGAAAGAGATGGAAATGGTGGGAGAAGGAATCATTCTTTCCACTACCTCTTCTTGATTTCCTGTTGATGCAATGAGCTCACTCTATTCCTCCTCGTGCTCAGTAAACTATGAGAGGAATGTCTATTGGGTACTGGTTTATTCCTTTTTCCGGGCCTAATGGACTATTTACGAAAAAGGAGCCCCTTGGAGTCTCCTTCATCAGTATTTCAAACTCTCTAAAATTAAAATCTCATGAGTGTGGACTATATGGTCTCGTTAAAATCATAGGTCAATAGATCCTTTGGGATCCTCTCAATAAATTATGTTTTTCAGTTAATTTTTGGATTGATCATGTTGGACAGATATGGGATTTCTTAAGGCCCTCCTTCCAATGATCTTGGCCCATTAACATCAACAAAGTATCTGGGTGCAAGATTAGATTCAAGTGATGCCTTGAAGCTTGTACGCCTTACTAACAAGTTATTTCACCAATAACAATGGGGATTTATTGTGGCTCCTTGACTGTTGGATCCTACAGGGGGTTCAACAATAGCTCATAAGTTCACACCTGATAGGATGCATCAGATGTACCTTGGCCCTCACTTTCATTAATGGTGATGGGCCTCACATTAGTTAATAGATGACCTTAATGGCTGGTAATCCAATGAGATAATTGCACATTTGACATCAACACCTACATGGACACTGTCTTATTGGCTGCCTCAAATTCATCATTGAAACCTCCCAGATCTTCATTCCTCTTCTCGATGACTGTATTGAGAAAAATCTCTTGCAATGTAACGAAATTTGTTTGATCCATGCTTGCAGTCATGGATCAAACTCAACAGGGCTATTTTTCCATTCTATTTAGTCATTGATAGAAAGTAGTTACAACATAGTAGTTTTCCTAATTCAGGCAAACATATGCCTTTGAACTTGTAAAAATTTCATTATGTTTCATTTGCAAGGGGGTTGGATGGCCGAACATATCAGACATGTACATCTCTGTAATACTTTTCAGATCAATAGAATGGTATATGTAAATGTAAAGGAATGTGCTGACAAAATTTTCTTCTACTCTATAACAGGAAACCACAGTTGATCGCTATCAGTTCCAGAGAGTGGGGAAGTCAGGCAATTAACATGAAAGTGACGTGAACTCACCAAGCGATAAGAAAGGCACATCACAATAGAGACATGGCCTGATTAGGGGCCTTCATAGGAATAGAAGAGGGATACTTCCTCTATCATCTTTCTATTTTCCTTTTCTTTTCATTATTCTATAATTTATGTTTGTTTCCAAGAAAGGAATCAAATCCTTGGAAACCATTTTGGGCAATAGAGATATCACAAGCCTAGATAGCTAGTCAATCTGACAGTTGGCCCTTAGCTAAGATATTTTGTAATTGTGGATTCAAATCCCTCCTTATCTGTATAAATAGCAAGGACAAACACTTAATATAGGTTACAGAATTCTGCACCCATAGTGGTCCAAATTCTTTGGTTCCATTTGGTTCTAATGGATTTTTCATAAGGGACTCGTAAGATGCACTGTTGAATGTAATGAAATGCTTACTTGGACCCCCCAAGTATTAATGAAACTCCCCGTTGATTCTAATCACGGTAATATATATTATATTTTCACCCTCTGTAATCTCATTCCATATATGTTTTTCTTTCTCTAAAATAGTATGATGAAGTTGTCTATTTTTCCCTTGTTCATGATTGTATATTTGTTACCATGTAGAAAGAGTACCTGTGTTAGCTACAGATTTACTTGAGTACCTGTAACGTGCACATATTTTCTTGAGCTTTTGGTGACAAATGTGCCCATGAGTACATGGCCTCAAGCCCTAACTAGCATTCCACTCCTTCCACTCTTTCATCTCCTCCCTCTTCCATATTTATGTTGGAAAATTGTTGGTTAGGATTATGTTGGTAGCCCTATGGATCGAATTCCCTCCTATCTTTCCTCCTCTCCACTTTACTTCAACGTCAATATTAAGTTGCATGTTGTTGTGTTTCGACCACTAGAACCATACATTTTTCTTTGAGACTAGCCCGATTTATCCCTTGAACATTCAAACCCAAGTATTGGCTTGAGTTTACCTTCATGAAGGCCTATTGAACCAATCCCCCTTTATTCTATTTTTTAAAGTTTGTGACAATTGGATTGCAACTGAAATCCCTTGTAGATAATATTCCAAGCACTCGTTTATTTAATATGTCCTAGGCACTGGTCTGCAATCAACCCAGATGCTGTATCTAGGAAGATTTCTATGTCTCCTGAAGAACTTGTGTCGCAGGTGCCGTTAAAAGTGACAACATCTTTCTGGCACCATTCCCGCGGAATGAATTAGAATATTTTTCCCTAGGTATGACAAATTTTTACATTCCCTCTATTAGGTGAGCAAGGGAAGTGTGGGTTGAAGATCTCTCACCTTGGTGACTCCACTGTTTTAATTCTATGTTAAACATCTTGGCGAGTCCATGTTCCATGTATCTATATTATCATCCTGGCTTTCAAGTAGCCTCATACTCACTATGATGCTAAAGAAACTGAAAAATTTTCCTACCTTTGAAACTGAGATCACTCACCTAGTGGGTTTTCAAAATGGCCATTACCTCATTCCTAGCCAACAAATTTTCCGCACTAGATTTTTATTCTATTGTTAGTTATCCCAATCATGTCCCTTCAGTGCATTAATGGAATACCTATTTTCCTAGATTCAATGGACACACAGATATAAGGTTTGACCAACACCTTAAAGATTTTCATGAATGCATGGAACAAAAGGGTATTTTTCTTGAATATGTAAAAATTAAATTGTTCATGTATTCTTTAGAAGAGGATGCTAGAGTTTGGTATAGGATAATAGCTCATGATAAAAAATCTTTCTTAAAAAACTTTTGCGTAACATTCAATCGTTATTGCAAAATATTATATCCACCGAATTCTCTTTCTGAAGATTGTTGCATGCATTTTAATGTTGAAAATATGCCTGAGGTTAATGATCCTACTGAAGATTTTTGTGGATCTCCACTTCAAGAAAACATCTACTCACATCAAGAAGCATCACCAAATGACCAATATAGCGAATAAGGAAACATCACTGAGCTACAAATAAACCCTCATAGGTCTTATTTAGCTGAATTTGACAATTCTCCTTCCTATGATGAATACAACTCTGATGGAGAGTCAAGTGATGCAGAGACACAATGCTCCCAATCATGGGAAGCTGCATAAGAAGAGGAGGCCCACAAGGAGGTTATAAAAGAGGATCTAGTGAATAATGCACATCATACACCTAGAGAACAAGATCAAGAACCTCCTCTAATTTATGATTCATATCATTAATAGGAGGATGAGATGGTCGATTATTGTCAAAAAGATCCATTTACCAGCAAGTGGGGAGAAAGCTTCCAGCGACAAGTTTTGCTCAAAAAATCTAAAGCTGAGGAGACGAACCATGTTTGCGGCTTCCCTAACCAAGAAAATATTGGTCAAAATACTTTGCATGAAAGAAAGGTAGTTGCAAATATTTCTTGTTAGTTATGTGACCATGTAGCTGACTACATGATGACATTCTTAAGTAGGTAACAGGGGTTGTTCCTAGAGCATGTATCATATTTTTTGTTTGAAGATTTTTCATGGTACATGACTATTTTGATTTTCAAATTTTAGTAGCATGGATCCATTGGAGGGTTGAACTCACTTTGGTGAATTGAGCCGTATACATCATCATGAGTTGTATATAAATAAGCTCATTAGCTGAGAATTTACTTTCTAGTTGGTAAGCTTTTTTCTGCATTTTAGTTTGATGAGGAAAGGACTCTTTGAGAATAAATTTTCATGGAGATTTTCTGGTTATATAAGTTCATTATATTTTTTACTCCATGCCCAATGGTGAAGACTACTGGTCTCTAGGTTCTCAGCACCTTACTAGCAAGGCAATGGCCCCAGTTGGAGCCAATGTTGTCACTCACTACTAAATATGTTTTCAGTTATGAAAAAAGTGAAAAAGAGCAGTTAAGTTTGAAGCCATCTCCCAAGCCACAAAATTTATTAAAGAGAAATCAGACCTTCTTCATTGCATAGTCCTCAGAGTGATCTTTCCAGTGGTATATGCGAGTCTGAAAATGGACTTCTATATCAGATGTTAGAGCATATTGAAGATGCCCTTTGAAAGCCAAAAAAAAAAGAGAAAAATACCAAGGGTAAGGCTGATTGCAAATCGAAATCTGAGCTTACTAAAGCAAAAACAAGGGAATACAATGAAATTTGTGATCAGTGATTACCGATATTGCAAATCGCAAAATCAGAGTTTCAAGGCACAGTGTATCAGCGATCGAATGTCTTCGCAATGATGGATGAGTAGGAAATCAGAGGATTGAGGGGAATAGACATATCAGCAATCGCAAGTACCAAAGGGTACCACCAAATATGGTGTCATGAAACCGCTGAAGGCTGATAACATTAAAAATTGTTGAGATTTGGGGCCTTTAGTGTTAAAGCATTGGAGAGTGCCAACTACGATTAACAAAGGAAATCAATTACAAAACCAGAGAAGGACAAGCCTTTTCTCTCTCCTCCAACAAGCCATGTGGTGGAATACTATTGGTCCTGATAAATCCACATGGCAGCTAATGTCAACATGACATGGTGGTACGGAGCACATGTGGCATGCAGACCTGGCATTTTCAAGGGTCCAAAGAGGGCACATCAGGGTATAAATCATGTTCAGTTCTAAATCTCTTGATCTCTAAGCTCCATTACAATTGTATTAACTACTTCACACGGCATATATGGCTCTGATAAATGTAGTACAACGATTTGGAGGCAGATGGGTTAGCAGCTGAAATATTAAATGAAGGCATGGTGCAATAGAAAATGATTATGGGGGGACTTAGGAAGTTTAATAGCTCAACATGGATCTCCACTTAGTCATAAATGTAAATGATTGCACTGACAAACTCTGCTTCTACTCTATAATAGGCAACCACGGTTGATCGCTATCAATTCTAGAGAGTGGGGAAGTCGGGCAATTAAGATGGAAGTGACGAGAGTCAGCCGAGCAGCAAGAAAGGCACATCATGGCAGAGATGTGGCCTTCACAAGGGCCTTCATAGGAATAATAGAGGGATACTTCCTCCATCATCTTTCTGTTTTCCTTTTCTTTTCATTATTTGGTAATTTCTATTTGTTTCCAAGAGAGGAATCAAATCCTTCGAAATAATTTTGGGCAGGAGAGTTGTCATAGGCCTACACAGCTAGTCAGTCTGATAGCTGGCCTTAAGCTGAGATATTCTATAAGTGTGGATTCAAAGCCCCCCTCCTCTGTATAAATAAGGGGGAGAAATATTTAATATAGGTTTCAAAATTCTACACCCACAGCGGTCCAAATTCCTTGGTTCCATTTGGTTTTAATGGCATTTTCATAAGGGACTCATAGGATGCACTATTGAATGTAATGGACTGGTTACTTGGACCCTCCAAGTATTAATTAAACTCCCTGGTGATTCCAATCATAGAAATATGTAGTATGTTCCTGCTTTTGTAATCTCATTCCATATATGCTTTTCTTTCTCTAAAATAGTATGATGAAGTTATCGGCTTCTCCTTGTTCATGATTGTATATTTGTTACACTGTAGCAATAGTATCTATGTTAGCTACATATTTACTTGAGTAGTTGTAATGTGCACATATTTTCTTGAGCTTTTGGTGACAAATGTGCCCATGAGTACATGGCTTGAAGCCCTGAGTAGCACTCCACTCCTTCCACTCTTTCATCTCCTCCCTCTTCCATATTTCTGTGGGAACACTGTTTCTTACGATTCTGTTTGTAGCCCTATGCATCAAATTCCCTCCTTTCTTTCCTCCTCTCCACTTTACTGCAACGTCAATATTAAGTTGCATGTTGTTGTCTTTCAGCCACCAGAACTAGGCATTTCTCTTTGAGGCTGGCCTGATTTACCCCCTAAACATTCAGATCCAAGTATTGGCTTGAGTTTACCTTCATGAAGGCCTATTGAACCAAGCCTCCTTTATTCACTTTTTTAAATGTCGTGACAACTGCAATGAAACCAAAAGCCCTTGTAGATAATATTCCAGGAACTCCTCTATTTAAGATGTCCTAAGCATTGGTCTGCAATCAATGCATAGGTTGTATCTAGGAAGCTTTCTATGTCTCCCGAAGCACTTGTGTCGCGGGTGCCATTAAAAGTGACAACATCTTTCTGGCACCATTATTGAGGAATGGATTAGAATATTTTTCCCTGGGTACAACACATTTTTACATTCCCTTTGTTAGGTGAGCAAGGGAAGTGTGGGTTGAATATCTCCCACCTAGGCGACTCAACTATTTTAATTCTATGGTAAATATCCTAATGACTACACTATCCATATCTCTATTTGATCATCCTAGCTTTCAAGCAGCCTCATACTAACTCTGATGCTAAAGCAACCAAAACATCTCCCTACCTTTGAAGCTAAGATCACATACCTAGGGGGTTTTCAAAATGGCCATTCCATCATTCCTAGCCAACAAATTTTCCCCACTGGATTTTTCTTCTATTGTTTTTCATCCCAATCATGTCCCTTTAGTGCATGAATGGAATACCTATTTGCCTAGATTTAGTGGAGACACAGATAGAAGGTTAGACCAACACCTTAATGATTTTTGTGAATGCATGGAACAACAGGGTATTTTTCTTGAGATGTACAAATTAAATTGTTCATATATTCTTTAGAAGAGGATGCTAGAGTTTGGTATAGGAAAATACCTCATGGTATCATATCTTCCTTAAAGAACTTTCACATAGCATTCAATCGTTATTGTAAGAGATTATATCCACCGAATTGTATTTTTGAAGATTGTTGCATGCATTTTAATGTGCAAAATATTCCCGAGGTAAATGATCTTGTTGAAGATGTTTGTGGAGCTCCACTCCAAGAAAACATCTACTCGCATCAATAAGCATCACTAAATGACCAAGAATGAAAATAAGTAAACATCATCGAGTTGAAAATAAGCCCTCAGAGGTCTTATTCAATAAAATTTGATGTTTCTCCTTCTTATGATGAATAGGAATCTAATGTAGAGTGAAGTGATGTAGAGCCACACTGCTCCTATTCATGGGAAGCTGAACAAGAAGAGGAGGCCCACCAGGAGGTCAGCAAAGTGGCTCTAGTTTATAATGCACATCCTTCACTTGGAGAACATGATCAAGAACCTCTTTCGATTTATGATTCATATCACTCAGAGGGGGATGAGATGGTCAAGGATTTTCAAAAGGATCTGTTTACCAGGAAGTGGGGAGACAAAGTCTAGCAATAAGTTTTTCTCGAAAAATCTAACGCTGAGGAGTTGAACCATATTTGCGACTACCCTGACCAAGAAAATATTGGTCAACGGACTTTTCATGAAAGAAAGGCAACTGCAAATATTTCTTGTCAGTTATGTGATCCTGTAGCTAAATACATGAAGACATTCTTAACTCGGCAACAATAGTTGTTTCTAGAGCATGTATCAGATTTTTAGTTTGAAGATTTTTCATGGTACATGCTTCTTTTTAGTTTCAAATTGTAGCAGCATTGAGGCATTAGGTCCAGCACCCAAATGTTGCCATGGATCCATTGGAGGGTTGAACTCACTTAGGTGAATTGAGCCCTGTATGTGGGTAGGAGTTGTATATAAATAATTTCACTAGCTGAGCATTTACTTTCCAGCTGGTATAATTTATTTTTATGCATTTCAGTTTGATGAGGAAAGGAAGCTCTACAAATAAAGTTTCATGGAGATGTTATAGTTACATACGTACCTTATATTTTTGGCTCAATTCCCAACAGTGAAGACTATTGGTCTACAGGTTCTCAACACCTTTCCAGCAAGGCATTGTCCCAGTTGGAACCAATGTTGTCACTCACTGCTAAATGTGCTTTTAGCTCTTAAAAGGGTGAAAACGAGAAGTGAATTTTGAATCCATATCCCAAGCCACATAAGCTCCCAAAGCTAAAGTGGACCCTCTCCATTGCATAGTGCTCAGAATGAGCTTTCCAATGGTATATGGATGTCCAAAAATGGACTTCCAGATAAGAAGTCAGAGCAGATTGAAGGCACCCTTTGAAAGCCAGAAAATAAAGAGAAAAAGACCAAGGGTAAGGCTCATCGCAAATTGCAATTGGAGCTTATTGAAGCAGCAGTAAGGCAAGACAGTGAAATCTATGATTAGCAATCACCGATATCACAAATCACAAATTAGATTTTCAAGACACAGTTTGTTGATGATCAGAGGTCTTAGCAGTGTCGAATGAGTAGGCAATCGGAGGTTCAAGGGGAATCAACATATCAGCGATCACAAGTACCGGGGGGTACCAGCGAATAAGGAATCATGAAAATTCTTAAGGCCATTAACATTTAAAATCACCCAAATTTAGGCCTTTAGTCTTAAAGCGTTGGATAGGGCCAATTTCAATTAACAAAGGAAATCGGCTGCAAAACTAGACAAGGACGTGCCTTTTCTCTCTCCTCCAAATGCCAAATTGTGGAATACTATTCATCCTGATAAATCCACATGGTCGCTGACATCAGCATGACATGGTTGAATAGAGGACATGTGGTATGTAGATTTGGCATTTTCAAGGTTTGAAAGAGGGCACATCAAGGTGACACATGTCACCACTCACAACATGACACGTTACATAGGAAGATGTCGCATGAGCAATTGCAAATCATAGGATGAGGTATGTTGTTATGTCCAATTTAAAAATCTGATTGCGATCATGCGATAAAGGGGCTCCAATAAGGGGGTTGGCCTGTAGTCACATAAAGGTCCAAAGAACCAAGTTTTAAGCACTAAAGGGGTATCAACGATCGACGATCGGTGAATTTGAAATGTCGTAGCACCAAGTTAAAATTCCTCGATTGCAAGCCACCGATAAGAAACCTCTGATACTTGGTTGAGCCCCAGGTCATAGCCCATCATCCTAAGATGCAAAAACACTGAAAGGGGTTAAATTGTATGGGGCCAAAGGGGATTGGAATTCACAATTTATAAATCATGTTCAGTTTTAAGGCCCCCAATCTCTAAGCTCTGATACACTTGTATTAAATGCCTCACATGGCATATATGGCTCCAATAAACATATTACAGAGCTTTGAAGGCAGTTGGAAGCTGAAGTATTAAATGAAGAAATGGTGTAGTGGAAATTAGTATGGGGGGACTCAGGAAGATTAATGGCTCAACATGGATCTCCACTCAGTCATAAATGTAAAGGACTATGTGGAGTAGGAAGATTCTCTCTGTGGACAAAGATAATCCCTCTAGCCTAGGGGAGAGATTCTAGCCACAAACAAGACAATCCGGCATAAGTTCCCTTAGATTGAGAAGGGATAAGATCCTACCTCTTGTATTGCTTATCCTTGTTTGATGGATTCCTTGTGTCTTTTTTCCAACGATTAGCTCCTTAATGTAAATCAAGCACCTAAAAAAAATAGACAAGAAACCAAAGCACACATGATAGCATACAATAGATTTAATCTACTTAAGAGGCTAAGGAGTCTTAAGCCACCAAAGACCATATGTGATTGATATAGGAAACAAAATATCAGTTGTATTATTATGACAAAAAGGAAAGTACAACCTTCACCTTAGCGTTGTAGTTTTCCTTCGAGGTGTTTGGGTTCCAACACCACTATTAGCATCTTATGATTCACCTCAAAAAATAGAATTTCAAGGCTTCTTCCTCTTTTCTCCAAACCAAAAAAACTACAAACTTATTCTCCCTTTACAAATACAAACTAGAAGGCTAAGGCTATCAAGATTTGTTTAGGATATCAAGATTTCGTAGATTATTCCAGCCCTTCCATTAGCTAGTTGAGGTTGGAATAGGAGAATTTTATATAGCTTGAGAGAGGGGACATGGATACTCTTATGATGGGAGAGGTCTTATCCCTTTTGGTTTGCTCCATTTTGAAAGGAGAAAGGATCCCAAACAGTCTCGGTCAGCTCTATCTCGACTAACCATTTATCAGACTTTCATTCACAAAGTGTCTGGACCTGGAAGCTTCTACTCCATTTTTTAAAACTTTCCAAAAGAGGGTTAGCATAGATAATGGAGGATACCAGCACTGATCGATGCTAGGCTTAGCATTAAACTCTACAAATCGGTGCAGGGAAGAAACTGAGGGATAGTGTTGTCCTTTAAAACCGAGTTTGAAGGAATACTCTCTGGAAATGATGTAAGAGGAAAATGTTATGTAGATGAAGAGTGATGTAAAGACATGTTCTTCATGATAGGAGATCACATAAGGTTCACTGTAGAGGTCCTCTAGGATTGAGGAATAGGGAGTACAGGGACAATGACAAAACGATGTGTAACAAATGCCCCCTAAAGTGTGAAGGGAAAACAAGACTAAGGGGTGAAATGCTTTATGAGTAGATGCATGGAAGCAGAAACTATCATCAAGAACCCTGAAAGATAGCATAGATAGATATACATTACTGAAATCTCTGATAAAATATAGATGAATCATGTTATGGATGCAACCATCCAGAAAAAGATCATGTAAATGTATCCAAGGTATGGGTACGACCATCTAGTAAGAAGGATCATATCTAACCCAAAGTTAGGTCAGATTGATCCGAAGGATGGAATTATATTACAAGCATATGCTATCCTTTTTCACATAAACATTTCAATGAATATTTTCAAACAACCAAACATCAATCATATGCGAAGCACAATAAAAAAAACTCCTTTCAAACCAAATATGAAAAGATTCAATTGAAACAAACCAAACAATGTAATCTATGCTCAGAAAAGAGATGTTCAACAAGAGGAGCAAACGAAACATTTTCACTCGTTCAATTGAAAACAAAGTAATATAGATGCAAGGACCAAAACATGAAATTCATGAAGCAGAAAATCACCAACTTGATTTGATGAGCATATAATCAAATAAATGGATAATGACCTAGATGCCTTATGAACACAAACCATACAAAAAACTCAAAAAATCAAATAATGCAATCTCAAACCAGTCAAGAAAACAAATCAAGCTAACAAAGAATTCTAGCAAGGGAGAATAAAAGCAAATAGTCCAAGAAACAGAATATATGAGGACAAGACACACTGGCAATGATTTAAGAGAAACCCTGATTTTAACCTACATGAGTCAGTGTGACTGTCTAACTAGCAACCAACACCATAAGGGGTTGTGGCATGACTATTCAAGAGGAGCTTGCACTGGTCGACGCTACTGTTGGCAAAATAACAATGTTGATTGAGGGATTCAAAGAAAACAAAAAATGTCCACAAACCAAAAATAGACCTGTCACCCTAAATTCAAGAATAAAAGCAATAGATAACCTAAAGTACAGATTACAAAATATAAAGAGTGATATGAAAAAAGTCATCACAAATCATGAAATTAAAAACAATCCAAAAAGAGGGATGGATCCCTCTCGGAGTCGCCAATTTTTGTAGGAAGATTCTCTCTGGGGACAGAGACAGTCCCTCTAGCCCAGGGGAGAGGGTCTAGCCACAAACAAGACAACCTGGCATAATTTCCCTTAGATTTAGAATGGATAAGATCCTACCTCTTGTATCACTTATCCTTGTTTGATGAAGTGCTTGTGTCTTTTCTCCAGCAATCAACTCCTTAATGTCAATCAAGCACCTGAAACAAATAGACAAGCAACTAAAGAACACATGATAACATACAATAGATTCAACCTACTTAAGAGGCTAAGGAGTCTTAAGCTACCAAATACCATATGTGATTAATATAGGATACGAAATATGAGTTGTATTATTACGAAAAGAATGAAAGTAAAACCTTTGCCTTAACATTGCAGGTTTCCTTCGACATGTCTAGGTTCCAACACCACTGCTAGCGTCTCATGATTCACCTCAAAAAATATAAGTTCAAGGCTTATTCCTCTTTGCTCCAAACCAAACAAACTACAAACTTATTCTCCCTTTACAAATGAAAACTAGAAGGTTAAGGTTATCAAGATTTGTTTAGGCTATCAAGATTTTGCAGATTATTCCAGCCCTTCCATTAGCTAGCTGAGGTTGGAATACGAGAATTTTATATAGCTTGAGAGAGGGGACATGGATCCTATTATGATTGGAGAGGTCTTATACCTTTTGGTTTGTTCCATTTTAATATGAGAAAGGAGCCCAAACAATCTCTCTCGACTCTATCTCGACTAACCATTTACCAGACTTCTGTTCACGAAGCTTCTAGACCTGGAAGCTTTGAATCCATTTTTAAAAAAATTTCAAAAGAGGGTTAGTGGGAATAATGGATGGATAATAGAATTGATCAATGGTAGGCTCAGTGTTAAACTCTGCAAATTGGTGTGAGAAAGAAACTGAGGGATAGCGCCGTCCTTTAAAACTGAGTTTCAAGGAATATTCTCTAGAAATGATGTAAGAGGGAAATGTTCTACAGATGAAGAGTGATGTAAAGACATGATATTCATGATTTGAAAACACATGAGTTTAAGTCCAGAGGTCCTATAGGATCGAGGAATGGGGAGTACATGGATAGTGACAAAATTTTGTGTAACAGACTACCCTGACAAAATCTAATTCTACTTTGTAACTGGAAACAATAGCCGATCGCTATGAGTTCCAAAGGGTGGGGAAATCAGGAAATTAAGATGAAAGTGATGGGAATAGAACGAGCAGTAGGAAAGGAACATATGGTAGAGACATTGGTTGATCAAGGGCCTTCATAGGAACAACAAAGGGATACTTCCTCCATCATCTTTATGTTTTCCTTTTCTTTTCATTATTCTTTAATTTCTTGTTTTTTTTCCAAGAAAGAGCTATCGTAGGTCTAGGAAACTAGTCAATCTGACAGTCAGCTCTGAGATGAGATATTTTGTAAGTGTGGACTCAAATCACCCCTTCTCTATATAAATAAGGGTGAGAAACACTTAATATAGGTTCCAAAATTATGCACCCACAACAGTCCAAATTATTTGGTTCCATTTGGTTCTAATGGCTTTTTCATAAGCGACTCGTAGGATGCACTACTAAATGTAATGGACTGGTTACTTGGACCGTCCGGGTATTAGTGAAACTCCCTGCTGATTCCAATATTGATATATGTAGTATGTTTTCCCCCTCTGTAATATCATTCCATTTATTTTTTTCTTTCTCTAAAATAGCATGATGAAACTGTTGGTTTTTCCCATGTTCATGATTCTATATTTGTTACCATGTAGCAATAGTACCTGTGTTAGCTACAAATTTACTTGAGTACCTCTAATGTGCAAATATTTTCTTGAGCTTTTGGTGACCAATGTACCCATGAGTACATGGCCTGAAGCTCTCACTAGCACTCCACTCCTTCCAATATTTCATCTCCTCCCTCTTCCATATTTATGCTGGAACATTGTTGCTTAGAATTCTATTGGTAGCCCTATGCATGAAATTCCCTCCTTTCCTTCCTCCTCTCCACTTTACTACAACATCAATATTAAGCTTCCTGTTGTTGTGTGTTGGCCACTAGAACTAGGAATTTCTCTATGATACCAGCTTGATTTACCCCCTGAAAATTCAGACCCAAGTAATGGATTGAGTTTACCTTCATGAAGGCCTATTGAACCAAGCTCCCTTTATTTTCTTTTTTAAAATTCGTGGCAATTGGAGTGCAACCGAAATCCCCCATAGACAATCTTCCAAGCACTTCTCTATTTATGATTTCCTAGGCACTGGTCTGCAATCAACGTAGAGGTTGTTTCTAGGAAGCTTTCTATTTCTCCCGAAGCACATGGGTAGCCAGTGCCATTAAAAATGACAACATCTTTTTGGCAACATTTCCTAGGAACAGATTAGAATATTTTTCCCTGGGTACGACAAATATTTACATTCACTCTGTTAGGTGAGCAAGGAAATTGTGGGTTGAAGATCTCTCACCTTGGTGACTCCACTTTTTTAATTCTATGGTAAACATCTTGGCGACTCGACAGTCCATATCTCTATTTTATCATCATGTCTTTCAAGCAGCCTCATACTCACTTTGATGTTAAATCAACCAAAAAATTTCTCTACCTTTGAAACTTAGATCACTCACCTAGGGGGGTTTTCAAAATGGCCATTCCACCATTCCTAGCCAACAAATTTACCCCATCAGATTTTTCTTCTATTGCTGGTTATCCCAATCATGTCCCTGCAGTACATGAATGGAATACCTATTTGCCTAGATTCAGTGGAGACACAGATAGAATGCCTAACCAACACATCAAAGATTTTCATAAATGCATGGAACAATAGGGTATTTTTCTTGAAGATTTACAAATAAAATTGTTCATGTTCTCTTTAGAAGAGGATGCTAGAGTTCAGTATAGGACAATACCTCATGGTATCATATCTTCATTAAATAACTTTCACATAGCATTCAATCGTTATTGTAAAAGATTATATCCACCGAGTGTTGTTTTTGAAGATTGTTGCATGCATTTTAATGTTGAAAATATGCCTGAGGTTAATAATTTTTCTGAAGGTGTTTATGGAGCTTCGCTCCAAGAAAACATCTACTCGCAGCAAGAAGCATCACCAATGACCAAGAATGCAAAGAAGGAAACATAATCGAGCTAAAAATAAACCCTACGAGGTCTTATTTAGGAAAATTTTATGTTTCTCCTTCCTATGATGAATACAACTCTAATGGAGAGTCAAGTGATATAGAACCACAACACTCCTAGTCATGGGAAGCTGAACAAGAAGAGCAGGCCCACCAGGAGGTCAGCAAAGCGAACCTAGTTTACAATGCACATCCTTCACCTGGAGAAAAAGATCAAGTACCTCCTCTAATTTATTATTCATATCATTCAGAGGAGGATGATATGGGAAAGGATTTTCAAAAGGATCAGTTTACGAAGAAGTGGGGAGAAAGCTTCCAACGACAAGTTTTTCTCGAAAAATCTAAAGTTGAGGAGCCTAACCATATTTGTGACTACCCTCACCAAGAAAATACTGGTCAATAGAATTTGCATGAAAGAAAGGTAGCTGCAAAAATTTCTTGTCAGTTCTGTGACCTTATAGCTAACTACATGAAGACATTCTTAAGTCAACAATAGGGGTTGTTCCTAGAGCATGTATCAGATTTGTTGTTTGATTATTTTTAATGGCATATGCTTGTTTTTAGTTTCAAATTGCAACATCATGGAGGCGTTAGGTACAACACCCAAATGATGGCCTAGATCTATTGGATGGTCGAACTCACTGAGGTGAATTGAGACCTATATGTAGGTAGGAGTTGTATATAAATAAGCTCACTAGCTGAGAATTTACTTTCCATTTGGTAGAATTTATTTTTTTCCATTTTAGTTTGATGAGGAAAGGACTCTCTAAGAATAAAGTTTCATGAATATATTCTGGTTATAAAAGTTCATTATGTTTTTAACTCCACTACAATGGTGACGAATATTGGTCTGCAGGTTCTCAGTACCTTTCCAGTAAGGAACTATCCCAGTTGGAGCCAATGTTGTCACTCACTACTAAATGTGTTTTCAGCTATGAAAAGGGTGAAAAAGAGAAGTGAAGTTTGAAGCCATCTCCCAAGCCACAGAATCCTCTAAAGATAAATCAGACCATCTCCATTTCATAGTGCTCGGAACAAGCTTTCCAATGGTATATGAAATCCAAAAATGGACTTCTAGATCAGAAGTTAGAGCAGATTGAAGCTACCCTTTGAAAGCCAAAAAACAAAGAGAAAAAGACCAAGGGTAAGCCTCATCGCAAATCACAATTAGAGCTTACTAAAGCAGCAACAGTGGAAGACAGTGAAATCTGTGATCAATGATCACCGATATGACAAATCACAAGTTGGAGTTTCAAGGCACAATCTATTGGTGATCGGAGGTCTTAGCAATGATGGATGAGTATGAAATCGGAGGTTCGGGGGGAATCAACATATCAGCAATTGCAAGTATGGGAGGGTACCACCAAATACAACATCATGAAACTGCTAAAGGCCGATAACATTAAAAATCATTGAGATTTTGGCCTCTAGTGTTAAAGCATTGGAGAAGGCTGATTGCAATTAACAAAGGAAATCAATTGCAAAACTAGAGAAGGACATGGCTTTTCTCTCTCCTCGAATAGACCACATGGCGAAATACTATTGGTCCTAATAAATCCACATGGTAGCTAACATCAATATGACATGGTGGTATGGAAGACATATGGAATGTAGATCTATCATTTTCAAGGGTCCAAAGAGAGCACATCAAGGTGATAGGTGTCATCACTCACAAGGTGACACGTGGCAGAGGATGACATCACATTGGAAATCACAAATTGAAGGATGAGGCATGTTGTTACGTCCAAGTTAAAACTGTGATGGCGATCATGTGATATAGGGGCTCCCATAAGCGGGTTGGCCCACGGTCACATAAAGGGCTAAAGAACCAAGGTCTAAGCACTAAAGGGGTATCAATGATCAGCGATTGGTGAAGTTGAAATGTTGCAGCTCCAAGTTAAAGTCCATAATTACAAGCCACTGATAATAAATCTATGATATTTGGTTGAGCCCCGGGTCACAGCCCATGCTCCTATGATATAGAAACATTGAAAGGGCATAAACCATAGGGGTCCAAAGGAGACCTCCGTTTGTAGTTTATAAATCTTGTTCAGCTTTGAAGTCCCTGATATCTAAGCATATCTTCCTTAAAGAACTTTGACATAGCATTGAATCATTATTTCAAAAGATTATATTCATCGAATGCTCTTTTTGAATATTGTTTCACACATTTTAGTGTTGAAAATATGTCTGAGGTTAATGATCAAGTTGAAGATGTTTGTGGAGCTCCGCTCCAAGAAAACATCTACTCACGTCAAGAAGCATCACCAAATGACCAAAAATGAAAAGAAGTAAACATCATCAAGCTGCAAATAAATCCTCAGAGGTCTTATTCATCTAAATTTGATGTTTCTCCTTCCTATGATGAATACAACTATGATGGAAAGTCAAGTGGTGTAGAGTCACAATGCTCCCAGACATGGGAAGTTGCACAAGAATAGGAGGCCCACCAAGAGGTTAGCAAAGAGGCTCTAGTTTATAATGCACATCCTTCACCTGGTGTACTAAAGGGGTATCTGTGATCAGTGATCAACGAATTTGAAATGTCACAACTCCAAGTTAAAGTCCTTGATTGCAAGTCACCGATAAGAAACCTCTGATATTTGGTTGAGCCCGAGGTCACAACTCGTGGTCCTATGATGTAGAAACATTGAAAGGGGATAAACCATAGGGGGCCAAAGGATATCATCATTCGTAGTTTATAAAGTTTGTTTAGGTTTAAAGTGCCCAATCTCTGAGCTCTGGTACACTTGTATTAACTACTTCATAGGGCATATATGGCTTCGATAAACGTAGTACAGAGCTTTGAAGGCAAATGGGTCGGCAGCTGCTATATTAAAATGAAGGCATGGTGTAGTGGAAAATCAATATGGGGCGACTGAGGAAGATTAATGGCTCAGCATGGATCTCCACTCAGTCGTAAATGTAAAGGAATGCCCTAACAAACTCTGCTTCTACTCTATAATAGGCGAACACAGTCGATCACTATCAGTTCCAGAGAGTGCGGAAGTTGGACAATTAAGATGAAAGTGATGGGAACCGGCCGAGCAGCAGGAAAGGCACATCATGACAGAGACATGGCCTGATCAGGGGCATTCACAAGAACAACAGAGGGATAATTCCTCCATCATCTTTCCATTTTCCTTATATTTTCATTATTATTTAATTTATTTTTGTTTCCAAGAAAGGAATCAAATCCTTGGAAATCATTTTGGGTAGCAGAGCTATCATAGGCTCAGGAACCTAGTCAATCTGACAGTCGGCCCTGAGCTGAGTTATTTTTAAGTGTGCATTCAAAGCCCCCCTTCTCTATGTGAATAAGGGGGACAAACACTTAATATAGGTTCTAGAATTCTACACATACAATGGTCCAAATTCTTTAGTTCCATTTGGTTCTGATGGATTTTTCATAAGGGACCCATAGGATGCACTGTTGAATGTAATGGATTGGTTACTTGGACCCTCGAAGTATTAGTGAAACTCCTTGGTCATTCCAATCATAGAAATATGCAGTACTTTTCCCCCCTCTGTAATCTCATTCCATATTTGTTTTTCTTTCTCTAAAATAGTCCATATTTGTTTTTCTTTCTCTAAAATAGTATGATGAATCTCTCGGTTTCTCGCTTGTTCATGATTACATATTTGTTACCATGTAGCATTAGTACCTATGTTAGCTACATATTTACTTGAGTACCTTTAATGTGCACATATTTTCTTGAGATTTTGGTGACAAATGTGCCCATGAGTACATGGCATGAAGCCCTGACTAGCACTCCACTCCTTCCACTCTTTCATCTCCTCCCTCTTTCATATTTCTATTGGAACATTGTTGCTTAGGAATTTGTTGGTAGCCCTATGCATCGAATTCAATCCTTTCTTTCCTTCTCTTAACTTTACTACAATGTCAATATTAAGTTGCTAGTTTTTGTGTGTTGGCCACTAGAACTAGGTAATTCTCTTTGAGGCTAGCCCAATTCACCCCCTAAACATTTGGACCCAATTATTAGCTTGATTTTACCTTCATGAATTCCTATTGAACCAGGGCCACTTTATTCTATTTTTAAACTTCATGACAATTAGAGTGCAACCGAAAGCCGCCATAGATAATCATCCAAGAAATCCTCTATTTAAGATGGCCTGCACACTGGTCTGCAATCAACCCAGAGGCTGTCTTTAAGAATATTTCTATGTCTCCCAAAGCACTTGTGTCGTGAGTGTCATTAGATTCAACAACATCTTTTTGGAAACATTTCTAGGGAATGGATTAGAATATTTTTCCCTAGGTACGTCAAATTTTTACATTCCCTCTATGGTTTGAAGATCTCTCACCTTTGCGACTCAATTGTTTTAATTCTATGGTAAACATCCTGGTGACTCCACTATCCATATCTCTATTTTATCATCCTAGCTTTCAAGAAGCCTCATACTCACTCTGATGCTAAAGCAGCCGAAAAATCTCCATACCTTTGAAACTAAGGTCACTCACCTAGGGGGTTTTCAAAATGGCCATTCCATCATTCCTAGCAAACAGATTTGCCCCATTGGATTTTTCTTCTATTGTTGGTTATCCCAATCATGTCCCTTCAATGCTTGAATAGAATACCTACTTAACTAGATTAAGTGGAGACACTGATAGAAGGCTTGACCAGCACCTTAAAGATTTTCATGAATGCATGGAACAATAGGGTATTTTCTTGAAGATGTACAAATGAAATTTTTCATGTATTCTTTAGAAGAGGATGCTAGAGTTTGGTATAGGACAATACCTCATAGTAACATATCTTCCTTAAAGAACTTTCACATAGCATTCAATCGTTATTGCAAAAGATTATATCCATTGAATGCTCTTTTTGAAGATTGTTGCGTGCATTTTAATGTTGAAAAATGCTTGAGGTTAATGATCCTATGGAAGATGTTTGTGGAGCTTTTCTCCAAGAAAACATCTACTCATATCAAGAAGCATCACCAAATGACCAAGAATTCAAAGAAGGAAACATCATCAAGCTACAAATAAACCCATAGAGGTCTTATTCGTCCAAATTTGTTGTTTCTCCTTCCTATGATGAATATGACTCTGATTGAGGGTCAAGTGATGCAAAGACACAATGCTCCAAGACATGGGAAGCTGCACAAGAAGAGGAGCCCCACCAGGAAGTCAGCAAAGAGGCTCCAGTTTACAATGCACATCCTTCACCTAGAGAACAAGATCAATAACCTCCTCCGATTTATGATTCATATCATTTAGTGGAGGATGAGATGGTTGAGGATTTTCAAAAGGATCCATTCACCAGCAAGTGGGGAGAAATCTTCTAGTGATAAGTTTTGCTCAAAAAATCTAAAGTTGAGTAGCCAAACCATATTTGTGACTACCCTAACCAAGCAAATATTAGTTAGTAGACTTTGCATGAAAGAAACGGAGCTGCAAATGTTTCTTGTCAATTCTATGACCCTGTAGATGACTAAATGATGACATTCTTAAGTCAACAATAGGGGTTGTTCCTAAAGCATGTATCATATTTTTTGTTTGAATATTTTTCATGGTACATGCTTGTTTTGATTTTGAAATTGTTGCAACATGGAGGCGTTAGGTCCAACACCCGAATATTGGCCTGGCTCCATTGGAGGGTTGAACTCACTTAGGTGAATTGAGTCTTATATGTTGGTAGGAGTTGTATATAAATAAGCTCAATAGCTAAGCATTTACCTTCTAGTTAGTAGAATTTATTTTTCTGCATTTCACTTTAATGAGGAAAGGACTCTCTACAAATAAAGTTTCACTGATATTTTCTAGTTATATAATTTCATTATATTTTTTACTCCATGCCCAAAGGTGAAGACTACTAGTCTGCAGGTTCTCAGGACCCTGCCAGTAAGGCACTGTCCCTAGTTGGAGCCAATGTTGTCACTCACGCTAAATGTGTTTTCATCTATGTTAATGGTGAAAATGAGCAGTGAAGTTTAAAGCCATCTCCCAAGCTAGAAAATATCCCAAAGCTAAATCTAACCCTCTCCATTTCATAGTGCTCAGAACGATCGTTTGAATGATATATGGAAGTCTGAAAATGGACTTTTGGATCAAAAGTTAGAGCGGATTGAAGTGGCCCTTTGAAAGCTAGAAAACAAAGAGAAAAAGAACAAGATCAAGGCTCATCGCAAATCGTAATCGGAGCTTAATGAAGCAATAGCATAGGAAGACAATGAAATTTGTGATCAATGATTGTTGATATTGAAAATCCCAAATCGGAGTTTCAAGGAATAGTCTATCGGCGATCAGAGGTCTTGGCAGCAGCATATGAGTAGGCAATCAGAGGTTCAGAGAAAATCACCATATCGGTGGTCACAAGTACGGGAGTGTGCCACCAAATACGACATCATGAAACCGCCCAAGGCTGATAACATTAAGAATCACTGAGATTTGGGCCTCTAGTGTTAAAGTGTTGGAGAGGGCCGAATGTGATTAACAAAGTAAATCAACTACAAAACCAGAGAAGGATGGACCTTTTCTCTCTCCTCCAATAAGCCACGTGGCAGAATACTATTGGTCTCAATAAATCCACATGGTAGCTGAAATCAGCATGACATGGTGGTACGAAGGACACGTGGCATTCAGATTTGGCATTTTCAAGGGCCCAAAGAGGGCACATCAAGGTGACATATGTCACCACCCACAAGGTGACACATCGTAGAGGATAATTTCACATCAACCATTACAAATCGTTAGATGATGCATGTTGTTACGTCCAAGTTAAAACTTCGATTGTGATCATGTGATAAAGGGACTCTAATAAGGGGGCTAGTCTGTGGTCACATAAAGGGACAAAGAACCAAGGTATAAGAACTAAAAGGGTATCGGCTATTGGCAATTGACAAAGTTGAAATGTCACAGCTCCAAGTTAAAAGTCCCCAATTGCAAGCCATTGATAAGAAACCTCTGATATTTGGTTAAGTCCCAGGTCATAGCTCGTGGTCCTATGATGCAAAAACAATAAAAGGGGCTAAAACGTAGGGGGCCAAAATAGATCGACATTCGTAGTTTATAAATCATGTTCAGTTTTGAAGCCCTCGATCTCTAAGCTTTGATACACTTGTATTAAATGCTTCACAGGGCATATATGGCTCTGATAAATGTAGTATAGAGCTTTTAAGGCAGATGAATCAGTAGTTGAAGCATTAAATGAAGACATGGTGTAGCAGTAAGTTAGTATGGGGGGAATGAGGAAGCTTAATGGCTCAGCATGGATCTCCACTCAATCATAAATGTAAAGGAATGCCCTGACAAACTCTGCTTCTACTCTATAATAGGCAACCATAGTTGATTGTAATCAATTCCAGAGTGGGGAAGTTGGGCAGTTAAGATGAAAGTAGTAGGAATCGATCGAGCAGTAGGAAAGGCACAGAATGGCAGAGACATGGCCTTATCAGGGGCCTTCATAGGAAAATAAGAGGGATACTTCCTCCATCATCTTTCCATTTTCATTTTCTTTTTGTTATTCTATAATTTTTGTTTGTTTCCAGGAAATGAATCAAATCCTTGGAAATCATTTTGGGGAGGAGAGTTATTGCGAGCCTAGGCAGCTAGTCAATCTGACAGCTAGCCTTGAGATGATATATTTTATAAGTGTTGATTCAAAGCCCCCCTTCTCTATATAAATAAGGGGTAGAAACACTTAGTATAGGTTCCAAAATTCTGCACCCACAATGGTCCAAATTCTTTGGTTCCATTTGGTTCTAATGGATTTTTCCTAAGGGACTCGTAGGACGCACTCTTGAATGTAATGGACTAGTTACTTGGACACTCCATGTATTAGTGAAACTCCCTCGTGATTCTAATCACGACAATACACAGTATGTTTTCCCCCTCTGTAATCTCATTCCATATATGTTTTTCTTTCTAACAAATAGTATGATGAAGCTTTCAGCTTTTCCCTTGTTCATGATAGTATATTTGTTACCATGTAGCAATAGTACCTGTGTTAGCTACAGATTTACTTGAGTACCCGTAATGTGCACATATTTTCTTGAGCTTTTGCTAACAAATATTCCCATGAGTACATGGCCTAAAGCCCTGATTAGTGCTCCACTCCTTACACTCTTTAATATCCTCCCTCTTCCATATTTCTACTAAAAAATTGTTGCTTAGGATTCTATTGGCATCCCTATGCATTGAATAGCTCCATTCTTTCCTCCTCTCCACTTTACTGCAACGTCAATGTTAAGCTGCCTGTTGTTATGTTTCGGCCACCAGAACCAAGAATTTCTCTTTGACGCTGGCCCGATTTACCCCCTAAAAATTTGGACCCAAGTATTGGCTTGAGTTTACCTTCATGAAGGACTATTGCACCAAGCCCCCTTTGCTCTCTTTTTTAAACTTTGTGACAATTATACTGCAACTGAAATCCCCCATAGATAATATTCCAGGAAATCCTATATTTAAGATGTGTTAGGAACTGGTCTGCAATCAACCCAAAGGCTGTCTCTAGGAAGATTTCTATGTCTCCCAAAGCACTTGTGCTACGAGTGTTGTTAAAAGTGACAACATATTCCTGGCGTCGTTTCCAGGGAATGGATTAGAATATTTGATCCTGGGTATGACAAAGTTTTACATTCCCTCTGTCAAGTGAGAAAGGGAAGTGTGGGTTGAAGATCTCTCACCTTAGCGACTCCACATTTTCAATTCTATGGTAGACATCCTGGAAACTCCACTATCCATATTTATATTTGATCATCTTGGCTTTCAAGAAGCCTCATACTCACTCTAATGTTAAACAAGCCAAAAAATTTCCCTACCTTTGAAACTAAGGTCACTCACCTAAGGGGTTTTCCAAATGGCCATTCCATCATTCCTAGCCAAGAAATTTTCCCCACTCGAATTTTCTTCTATTGCTGGTTATCCCAATCATGTCCCTTCAATGCATGAATGGAATACCTGTTTGCCTAGATTCACTAGAGACACAGATAGAAGCCTTGACCAACAGCTCAAAGATTTCCATGAATGCATGGAACAACATGGTATTTTTCTTGAAGATGTACAAATGAAATTATTCATGTATTCTTTATAAGAGGGTGCTAGAGTTTGGTATAGGACAATACCTCATGGTAGCATATGTTCCTTAAAGAGCCTTCACATAGAGTTGAAGCATTATTGCAAAATATTATATCCACTGAATTCTCTTTATGAATATTGTTGTGCACATTTTAATGTTGAAAACATTCCTGCAGTTAATGATCTTGCTGAAGATGTTTATGGAGCTCCGCTCCAAGAAAACATCTACTCGCATCAAGAAGCATCACCAAATGACCGAGAATGCAAAGAAGGAAACATCATTGAGCT
This sequence comes from Pinus taeda, assembly GCA_000404065.3. Classification (NCBI taxonomy): domain Eukaryota; kingdom Viridiplantae; phylum Streptophyta; class Pinopsida; order Pinales; family Pinaceae; genus Pinus; species Pinus taeda. The sequence goes on along the minus strand of APFE030947739.1, from coordinate 54,849 downwards.
ACAAATAAACCCTCATAGGTCTTATTCAGCTGAATTTGTTGTTTCTCCTTCCTATGATGAATATGATTCTGATGGAGAGTCAAGTGATGTAGAGCCACAATGCTCTGAGTGATTGGAAGCTGCACAAGAAGAGGAGGCCCACTAGGAGGTCAACAAAGAGGCTCCAGTTTACAATGCACATCCTTCACGTAGAGAAAACAATCAAGGACCTCCTCTAATTTATGAATCATATAATTTAGAGGAGGATGAGATGGTCAAGGATTTTCAAAAGGATTTGTTTACTAGCAAGTGGGGAAAATCTTCTAGCGACAAGTTTTGGTCGAAAAATCTAAAGCTAAGGAGATGAACCATATTTTTGATTACCCTAACCAAGAAAATATTGGTCAATAGACTTTGCATGAAAGAAAGGTAGCTTCAAATCTTTCTTGTCAGTTCTTTGACCCTGTAGCTGACTACATGCCGACATTATTAAGTCAACAATAGGGGTTTTTCCTAGAGCATGTAACATATTTTTTGTTTGAATATTTTTCATGGTACATGCTCATTTTGATTTTCAAATTGCAGAAGCATGGAGGCATTAGGTCTAGCACCCAAATGTTGGCCTGTCTCTATTAGAGGGTTTAAATCACTTAGGTGAATTGAGCCCTATATGTAGGTAGTATTTGTTTGCAAATAAGCTCAATAGCCGAGCATTTACTTTCCAATTGGTAGAATTTATTTCTCTACATTTTCGTTTGATGAAGAAAGGACTCTCTGCGAATAATGTTTCATTGAGATTTTCTGGTTATATAATTTCATTATATTTTTGTCTCCATGCCCAATGGTGAAGACTATTGATCTGCAGGTTCTCAACACCTTGCCATCAAGGCACTGTCTCCAGTTGGAGCTAATGTTGTCACTCGCTGTTAAATGTGTTTTCAACTGTGAAAAGGGTGAAAAAGTGCAGTGAAGTTTGAGGCCATCTCCAAAGCCAAATAAGCTCTGAAAGATAAATTAGACCCTCTCCATTACATAATGATTCGAACCAAATTTCCAACAGTATATGGAAGTCCAAAAATGGACTTATGGATGAGACGTTAGAGAAGATTGAAGCTTCCCTTTGAAATCCAAAAAACAAAGAGAAAAATACCAAGGGTAAGGCTCATCACAAATTGCAATCGGAGCTTATTGAAGCAACAATAGGGGAAGATAGTGAAATCTTCGATCAATAATCGTGGATATCACAAATCAAAAATTAGAGCTTCAAGGCATATTCTATCTGTGATCGGTGGTCTTGGGAGCGACAGATGAGTAGGCAATCAGAGGTTCGGGGGGAATCGGCATATCAGCGATTGCAAGTTCCAGAGGGTACCACCAAATACAGTGTCATGAAACCGTTAAAGGCCAATAACATTAAAAATCACCGAGATTTGGGCCTCTAGCGTTAAAGCAATGGAGGGGGACTATTGTGATTAACAAATGAAATCAGCGGCAAAACCAGAGAAGGACGGGCCTTTTATCTCTCCTCCAATAGGCCACATGGCAGAATACTATTGGTCCCGATAAATCCACATGGCAGCTAACGTCAGCATGACGTCGTGGTATGGAGGACATATGGCATGTATATCTAGCATTTTCAAGGGTCCAAATAGGGAACTTCAGGGTGACACATGTCATTACTCACAAGGTGACATGTGGCAGAGGATGATGTTGCATCAACAATCGAAAATTGTAGGATGAGGCATGTTGTTATGTCCAAGTTAATCCAATTATGATGATGCAATAAAGGGGCTTCGAAAAGGGGGCTCGCTTGTGGTAACATGAAGGGCCAAAGAACCAAGGTCTAAGCATTAAAGGGGTATCGAAAATCGTCAAAGTTGAAATGTTGCAGCTCCAAGTTAAAAGTCGCTAATTGCAAGCCGCTGATAAGAAGCCTATAATATTTGGTTCAGCCCTAGGTCATAGCGTGTGGTCCTATGATGCAGAAACATTGAAGGATGTTGAACCATAGGGGTTGAACCAAGCAATTTATAAAGCCTGTTCAATTTTAAATCCCTTGATCTCTGAGCTCTGATACACTTGTATTAACTTCTTCACAGGGCATATATGGCTCTGATAAATGTAGTACATATCTTTGAAGATGGATGGGTGGGAAACTGAAGTATTAAATGAAGGCATGGTGAAATAGAAAATCAATATGGGGGGGACTCAGGAAGATTAATAGCTCAGCATGGATCTCCACTCAGTGATAAATTTAAAGGACTGCCCTAACCAACTCTGCTTCTACTCTGTAACAGGCAACCACAGTCGATCACTATCAGTTCCAGAGAGTAGGGAAGTCAGGGAATTAAGATGAAAGCAACAAGAACCAACCAAGAAGCAGGAAAGGCACGTCATGGTAGAGACGCGGCCTGGTCATGGGCCATGGGCCTTCACAGGAGCACCAGAGGGATACTTCCTCCATCATCTTTCCATTTTCATTTTCTTTTCATTATTCTATAATTTATATTTGTTTCCAAGAAAGGAATCAAATCCTTGGAAATCATTTTGGGCAGCAGAGCTACCACAACCCTAGGTAGCTAGTCAATCTGACAGTTGGCACTAAGCTGAGATATTTTGTAAGTGTGGATTCAAATCCCCCTTTCTTTGTATAAATAAGGGGGAGAAACACTTAATATAGGTTCCAGAATTTTGCACCTATAGTGGTCCAAATTCTTTGGTTCCATTTGGTTCTAATGGTGTTTTCATAAGGGACTCGTAGGATGCACTGTTGAATGTAATGGACTAGTTACTTGGACCCTCCAAGTATTAATGAAACTCCCTGGTGATTCCAATCAAAAAAATACACAGTATGTTTCCCCCTTTCTAATCTCATTCCATATATGTTTTTCTTTCTCTAAAATAGTATGATGAATCTGTCGGTTTCTCCCTTTGTTCATCATTGGATATTTGTTACCATGTAGCAATAGTACCTATGTAAGCTACAAATTTACTTGAGTACCTGTAATGTGCACATATTTGCTTGATATTTTTCTAACAAATGTGCCCATGAGTACATGGCCTAAAGTCATGACTAGCACTACACTCCTTCCACTCTTTAATCTCCTCCCTCTGCCATATTTATGCTGGAACATTGTTGCTTATGATTCTATTGGCAACCCTATGTTTCTAATTCCCTCCTTTCTTTCCTCCTCTGCACTTTATTGCAACATCAATATTAAGCTTCCTGTTGTTGTGTGTCGACCACCAAAACTAGGCATTTCTCTTTGAGGTTGGCCCAATTTACCCCCTGAACATTTGGACCCAAGTATTGGCTTGAGTTTACCTTCATGAAGGCCTATTGAACCAAGCCCCCTTAATTCTCTTTTTTAAACTTAGTGACAATTGGAGTGCAACTGAAAGCCCTGTAGATAATATTCCAAGCAGTCCTCTATTTAATATGTCCTAGGAACTAGTCTGCAAACAACCCAGAGGCTGTCTCTAGGAATCTTTCTATGTCTTCCGAAGCACTTGTGCCACGGTTTCGTTAAAAGTGACAACGGAGCTAAATATTTGAAAACAATGGGGAAATATATATGGTTAACAAGTACTGATAGAAAACTCATCCTATGGCATTCCCTTGAAAAATGGAGTGAAACAATTTGATTTGTTTTTGCAGGAAAATAGTTGAAAATATGAGGAGAACAAGATCTCAATAAAAGAGAATGCTCCAGTAATTGAAGAATGGAATTTTGAACAAATGAAAATTGAATGAGCAGATTTCTTATTCAACACACTTTCTTGTTAAGAATTCCTTTGCAAATACTATAAATAGAAGATTGCAAAATGTAATAAGGGATGCTCTCCTCTGCAAATCTGGAATTCTAAAGGCACTTCTAAAATAGGGATTTATAGTTGTAGATGGGAGGAGTGAAAATCTCATATCTGGGGATTATTGAGGATTTTTCTTTTACATTCTGAACTATGTATAATGGGTAGAGTTTGCACTATTGTGGCTCTTGTTTTGAAAGCAGAAGTTCAAGTATCATAAAGGAATATTAGAGACTGGAGTTGGAGAAATGAATTCAATAAATTGGTCTTTATAATACTATTATTTTAAATGTTGGTTTCATTTTATGATGAAAAGGATTGTGTCAATTTACTTTCATATTTGTGAACTTTTGTCGGTATGGGTAATTTGTCTCTATTTTATGTTATTATTTATCTCTGCTCTTATTGACTGAATTTTGATTTCTGAGTAACTATTTACTCAGAAATATATCTTTTAATATTCGTTTAATAAATAGTGATATGTTGTGAACTTTTTTCGCATATTATTGTTTACTTATTCAAGTTATTAATTAAATGATCAAAATAATTCTGTGAACTTCCTCCTGTGTGTTGTTGGTTGATTATTTATGTTAAGAGGTTCCTAAATAGGATGTGTTTGGTATTCATAATGTCAGTTAATTGAACTACTTTGTTAGCTTGATATTCATTATAAGCTAGACATATTTAAATCTCAATACTCTAAATATCTTGCTCTCAGTTGAGTTAGATCTATATCTGCCTAATTCAGGTAGGATTAGGATTTAGTTTCTTTTGCTTGCATTATAGAATAAGTTTGCATTTAGATTTATTTCTACATTCTTTTAAGTCCTCTTCCCAAAGAGGCAAACTTTAGTTGTGGCTTGGCTGAGCCCCAAATCAACTTAAGAATCACTTTCTTCCTTGATCAGCAAGAGGGTTGATCTGATGTCTCTTCTCCATTGGTGAATGAAAGTCATATTTTAAAGCCAATTGAGATTGAGAGAAGGTAATTGGACCTAGTTGAACCAGTCAGAACTACCATTCCAAACTGAAAAGGAGCTACCTTAAGATCTGGACTGGGTGGTCATCCCCCATGTTGTTGCACCTAATCTCAAGGCTTCAACATTTTGGCACTAGAAGGAGGGCCTAAACCTCCATTGTCTATTAGAGTCTTTTGAAATTTAACATTTTACTTAATCATGATGGCTCCTCTTAAACTTCCAATTTGGAGTTGTATCCATGGATGCGCATCTTCCAACACTCCACCCGAAGTGGTAAGACTCTTAGCTCAGGTAAATTTTAATGGTAAGAGAAATTCTTCTTTTTTTAATCATGTGTTTCAATTTATTCAAACTTTTTCTAATTCTACTTTTCAGCAAATTAATGAAGGTATTTTATGCAGAATTTTTACTCTTATATTCCTGGCAAAAGCCAGAAGCTGGTGTAAATCGCTTCCAGTTCCCTCTATTCATAGTTGGGATCAATTTGTTACAATTTTCATTTGTAAATTTGATGGCTATGATTATGAATAGGTATGTGATGAAATAGAACATATACGAAGGTTTGAAAATGAGTTTGTTGTTGATTTTAATATTTGATTTCGTTTGAATTGTTTAAAATTTAAAATCAAAGATAAAACTTTGAACGAAGAATCATTAGATTGGTTTAAAAATATTTATTCTCTTCCTCCCATTCATAATCCATATGAAATTAGTTCAAGATTTGTTCCATCCCCTTCCAACATAAATGAGAATTCCAATATGGATGTGCAAATAAATTATGATGAAGTGGTCTCACAAAGATTGGAAAATATTTATATCCAAATGCAAGAAGACAACAACAACAATTTTGGAGAATGAGTTTCCCTGAAATCTAAAAATTACTTTGCATTGAACTCAGAAAATCAGATCACAAATCAACAAGTACAAGCAACAATCAAAGTAACCAATAACACACAAACTATTGTACAAATTTCTGAATTCTCTCATGATGAGAAAATTCCAAATTCAGAGCAACAAAGCAACTTTCTTCAAGAAAGCATGAGTACACAAAGGAATGATCTAGAATATGAAATTTATAATGAACAGAATGCACAAGAGTTCTCAAACAGAGAAACTTTTGAATTCATTATTACTGATTCTCATTTTTCCCTTTATCCTGATATTTTTACTAATAATAATTTCCCCCTCTTGGTACTAATGATATTTCAAAAAATACAGAGGCTAATCTAAATGAAATGCCAATTAGTTTTTATCAAGATAGAGAAACAATAATTGATCATTCTTTTGGCATTAATAAACATGTACTTTATATTCCTTCTTGTTTTGATACATTGGATGAGATCGAAGGGAATTCTAATAAATATCATGAAGTCATTTATGATAATTACCCTGACAATGAAGATATTGATTTGTATTCTTCTCAAGTCAATCCTCATGAAAAAATTAAGAACACATATGAGGATGAAGAACGATTTAATTTAGAAACTATTCCAACTAATCCTCATTCTCAAGCAGCGAATTATCTTCATGATTTCGACATCCAAAAAATCATTCCAATTTAAAAGTCATCTCATGATCAAGCTCTCATTCCTATTCATGGTCATAATTCTCTTTCTAATTCACAAGTTGGAATTAGCAATCATTCAAATTCCATTATTCTAGCCAATCCTTGTAAAAAAGAAATTATTTCAAAACAATCCCAATTGTGTTGTAACATTAGTTGTACCAATAGTGATTTTATTTTATTTTTGTTTCCTCACTTATTTTGTTTAAAATCAGATTTAATTTCTAATTTTATTTTTCAAAATTTTGATACTTTACGCTGCCATGTTGAACATTGCAGTATCAAACACTCAATTTATGCATTGCCCTATTGGGAAATTAAAGTTTCATATTATAATCATGAACATCAAAATCTATCAATATTTCAATTTCAATTCAATCGATGCCATTTTTTATCAAAATCTTCTATCTTCTCAATGGTAGTATCAACAAGAGGGTGTATTTTTACAATCTAACCAGCAATCTAATTCAATTAATAATCTTCCATTGTATCTAACAGATTTCCATCCATTTTTCATTAACTCATTTGAAAAATATTTGAAAAGTTTTCCTTCATGGAAGATTGTTAATAGTTTAACACTTACACATAACACTAACAATTTTTTTTTAGCCTTGTGTAACTAAAAGTTCATATCCACAATCTAGCCTGTTATTTTCTCTTTTTAATCTCCTCCAATCATTCATGGAAATCCATTCAGATTTCTATGATCCAACTGAAATCTAGTTGGAAAGGGCATTTCAAAAAAAGGAGATTTTAAATAAGTTTCTAACAATAGTTGTACATTCTGTTTTCATATTTACATTTCTTACTTTAATTACATTTGTATTTCTATTACTGATGTTTGAACTGTACATATATGAAGGAATTGAAATGAGAGAGTGGTTACATTGGAAATATGACTATACCTAGTCATTTTCATGTATATAGTTAGGATAGGAGTAGAATTAATGTATTTAGTTTTCTTATATAGTTAATTTATTTTAACAATTATGCAGATAAAAATAAAGCAAGAAATCAACCTTTCTCATATTATATATATGTTCAGAGAGATATTTTCTTCTCGTCGAAAACTTTTTGATTTTTGCTTCCTATCTTTAAATCAAAATTTCTTGCAGTGATACCTCTACCCATGACTACATCTTTGCCTATTTCGAATAATGTCTTGACTAAATTTAATTGAGTATGCACTTGGTACACATCACCTCAAAGCCACTTTTTTCTATTTTCAACATTTCCTTCTAAGATTTTCTTCTTAGATTGTTATCTTGAAAATTTTGATGATGCAAAAGCTCCTTAATATCATTGTCTTGTAAAATACATGATTGTCTAAGCTCGCAAGCTTAATGGCAATTCGATTATTATTAATCAGTCTTACTTTTTGTTGTAAACACATGAAGTTCATGTTATCTTCCTCGAAATTTGTTAAATGACCTTAAGGGTCTCCATTTTGTTGTGTGCACACATTTGAATCTGTGTTGATATTCTTTCATGATCAAGGGATTTATTCTATTATGATCTTTAGTTTATTATTTGATGCTATAATATGCACCATATTTATTTACCAAAGACATTATTGAAGAGCCACCTTAACAATATAGACTTTGATTAAGTTAATTCGGAAAGAGAAAAGGTAATAAGTATTGTTGCAATTCAAAGGTTAGCATATTTTCATTTCCATTTCTAGTGAATTCTATGAATTTCAGATTTCTTGAAAATGAATAACTGATTTTCTTTAATCTGATTTCACACTGTAATTTAGAATAAATAATGAGATGATTTTGAAAATAATCCGAATTTTGAGAAATCCATGGAAGAAATTGAAAATTCATGAGATAAAATTTACAGACATTTTTCTTCCAGGTACGCATTCATCATTTCATTTTCATCTATTGTTGATTTTTCATTTTCCTTAGTTTATTTCATATTCTTCTTATGTTTCATTTGCAGGTTTTCATTCATTTTCGAAACTTGATGTAAGTTGCAAACCCATTTCAAATCTGCAAAAGGTTCAGGGAAATTTTATTTGTTGTTCATTAGAATTTGAGCATTCTTTAATTTTTCTTTCATTCATTAGAAAACCCAATAGGCCTTTAAAACATTATCGCAAAATTCATATCGAAATATTTCAACTTGACTTTCATATGACTAATACTATGATGAATATACATTTGTGATATTCCTGTCTTGCTCATATTCATCAATTCTTTCCTTTCAATATTACATCATCCATATCATAACTATTTGTATCACAATATTCCATCTGAAGCAAATCTTAGCATTTGCTGATAAAAAATTGCTGATACAAAACCTTTGATGTTCTTTTATAGTCATTCTCTTGCAAAATTCCATGTTTATCATATCATATATTGCCTTTCGCATTTCGCATATCTAAAAGTTGACTTTGTCAAAATTTCTATGTTCACACAATTCCAGACCCGATATAAAATTTAAATCAAGTCCATTAAAAATATCACGTCCATTCAATCGCAATAATGGTAGGGGCATAAGTTTAAAATTCCCAATGTTCCGGATCCGATACAATATTAAATTCACATAATAAATTTATCGGGTCTATTCTTCATCGCACATAAGCGTATCAACAATGTTACATCATGTACTTAAACTTTTCGATCGCCGATTCCTTTTGAGATCCAAAGCCAGTCCCACCAATTTTCCATGTCATCCATCGCATCCCCACAGTCGCAGAATAATATCAGAATTTCCAACGAGACTATTTCCCAATGTCCCAATATGTCGATATCACAATCGCTTCAATCTTAATTTTTATTATATATGCTGATATCACAATTCTGATTCTACGATGTGCGATGTGCGAAGTGTGATGTGGGATGTGACTATTCCCCGATCCTTGATATAATGATTCTTCAATATTTCTATCGCCCCATCGCATTGCATATTTTCACATAGCATATGTCCATATCACAAATTTTCCACTGCAACAAATATATCGCATCACAAAACTCAAATGAAGCCTTATCTTAAGATTTTATAATGTGATAGACTCTGATACATCCCCCTTTTCCATTAACATTCAATCATTATATCCCATATCCACAAAGGTAAAAATCACTGATTGAAATTTAAGTATGGCGAAGAAAGTTGCAATGCGAAACATCTGTTGAGGCATTGCATTGTATAAAATATTTTAAGGCAATCTTGGGTAATCACTATGGTATTAAAGCAATTGATAGGAAATTTGCAACAAGGTTAGATCATTTCAATTTCTCTTGTATTTTAGTTATAGATATACCACTCCATATTTAATATGAAATTTAAGACATTCCCATCTATACATACAAATTTCATTATCTTGGATTTGGTCTTAATTCTGGACAATTTATGGAAATGGATTTGATATGAAACTTATAATATTATGAGAACATTCATCATTGCACTTCATTAAGAAGCATAATTTCATTCTCATTTCTGATGGATTTTCTTTACTTTCAATTCTCTGAACACAAAGCATTATCTCCTTTTAGTTTACTACTTGCTTTGGTTTAAATAAAAAAAATAATGATTTTGGGTTATAATATTATGGTTAGTTCAACTTCTTCATGCTTTTGATTTTAATTAAAAGTAGAAGTTAGCTAGCATTGGAGAATATGGTACTTCACAGGTAAGATTAAATGCAATTCTCCAACGGTAAGTTTCATATACCCACTTTCATTTATTTTCATTACTTTGCTTTAGTTTCATTTTTCTTTTAAATTTTGCTAATATAAAAATGTATTTTGCAACTCTTCATAAAAGCTTTCAATCCTCCACCATAACAGATTGTGAAGCCCTATACTCTTTTCCTGGTTTTCTTTCAAGAAGCGGCAATAATCTTCATCGAAACAGCTACACTAGAAAGTTTATGAACCTTTAGTTTGTTTATTTAAGCATTCCTTTTATTAGAAAATGATTAAGATGATGCTTTGAAACAAGAAGATTGACACCGGACAAATTTTTTTCATTGTGGCTGAATTTTATCATCACTACTATCTGAGCCTAAAACACTTATAACTCTACAAGGTAAAATTTATTTGAATCTTAACATAAGAAGGAATGGTTACATGATTATTTTCGTTTACTTCATTTTGTTGAGACATTGTTATAAACATTCTTATTGGATTTTATCTTTTAAAAACTTAGATTTTCCTTTTTGCTCTTACCTTTTTCACTTTTATTTTTGTTTGTTGATTTCTTTTATCAATTCAGGTTAGGAATTATTTTCCTTTCATTTTTCAGTTTTGATTTTGGTGACTATGCCATAATTTATATGAAACGCCTTTTTGTTACCTAACAATGGTGGGCATACACAAGAAAAGAATGCTAATAGTCTACCATTGCCTTTTTCTTAAATCTCTTAATAAATTTTGTTTTTCTTATTATAAAGGTAAACATACTTAGGGAAGAGATTACAAAACAAGAGAAGTTGATAAAGTATTATAAAATATGAGAAATTTCTTTTTTCATCAAAATTGTAATTATTTTGAGATTTCAATATTTTATTAAGATCTTTCAAAATTCTATTATCAGTCAAGAAAAGTTATTTTAACCAAGTAAAGACACTTTACAACGAGGCACCATTAACTCTGAAATTGTCATTCTTAACTATTAAGGAGTCAATAATTCTCCTTCTCCAAAAAGTCTTGTTTTTCTAGAGTGTAATCCAAAAATATATTCAAACTTGAAAGATAAGAGGTCTCATCACGAGCCTGCTTACCATAATCATAGGGGGAAAATAAGCCGACATTACCAACACTGCTAAACAAACCAGGGTAATGGCTTATGATTGCAAACAATTATAAGACAGGGGGTCTCATCAGAAGCCAGCTTGTTCAGTCCAATTATAACCAATGAATGGCATTGTCAACTATCTGGCTATCAAACTAGAACAATGGCTTTTGTGAACTAAAAAATAAAAACAAATACAAAGAAAATAAACATCTATAAATGGATTTATCTCTAGGTCAATAATTCTTAAATAGATGGAATTTTGAATCATTGATGATTAAAAGGTACCCTGTCGAGACTATAGATGTTTGCTGGTAACAGTGGCTCTACTTGTGAAAATGAGTATATTTTAAAAGATAAGTTATAAAGTGACCACTGCTTTATCTCTACAAATAATTAAAGACTAATATAGAGTTATGAGATATTTTGATTTATGAGGAATTTTAAAAAAAATTACAATTAGATGATTCTTGTTTTCATTCAAAAGAATGAACTTAGTCAAACATTTCAAGAATAATTTTCTCTTCTTCAATTAATTTTACTTTAATTTTGGGAAAATCTCATTCATATAAAACAGAGATAATTGGTTCTTCTCCTGTGTGTCACCATTGTTGTGGTAAAACACAACCTCCCCATTTTGTTTTATTTATGTACTTCAATAATGGAGACCCTTTCTATTAATTTTTGGCTAAACACATTACATGATTTTTATTAAGTTAATTATCCTACAATTTTGTTATTTTTTATTTTTGTTGAATTTCCATTTTAATTCTTTCATTGAATCTGATAAATTTCACAAGCTTTCTAATGATACTTGTTTCGCTTCATTTCGTCAACTAGTTTGTAAATGACACTCTTTTGAAGTTTGATCATTTGTGTCGCCTGGGTTAGAAAATGTATAAAATGTACCAATATTTTAATTCTCATAGTTAAAATAGTAATTCATTGTAAATAATAACTCTTAGTTCATTTTTACTATTTCTTTCATTTTTCGCTAATAGTCCTATAAATTGACCCAACTAAATTGCACAATGGATGGAAACACGTTTCGCAATCTTGGTAATTTAATCCAATTTATTATTTTAAAACAAATTGCCAAGACAAAAATCTCAAAATTGCAAAATAGTTGAAGTCCAATTTGTAAGATTATTAATTCATGTGAACCCCACTTTTCTTCATTTAATTAATAGCTCCCGAGACCAAAATCACAAAAAACTTATCACAAAATTCTTATAACATCCCTCTTTCTACAAAAATGTGATATCACATATCACACATTTACACAAACATCTCAAGCACCTCACTTCAAAATGTACAATGTGCAATTGAATTAAAAAAATATACGACTGGTTAAGTTTTTTATTATAAGATTGTTGTCACTATCTCACCTCACCTAACCTCACATCATCCACCCCGCCCCATGACCTCACAAAAACATTTCTCGCATCACAAAAGATTTATGAGGGTTCATTTTAAATTTGCGATCATATATTATTTGCGATGTGTGATTGCGTTCATTTATTTTTATGCAATATGTGATAAATTTTCAAACACATAACCAAAGTCATTTGATTCAGGTGTGTTTTTCAATTCATTTCACCCAAACAAATTCGAATTTGGATTTGGATGAGAAAATGAAGTAATGTAATAGTTTTATAATAATTTTAAATTAATTAATAATTTAAATTATAATTAATTTAATTAGATTAAAATTAATTATTAGTTTTAATTAATTAGAATAGTACTAATTAATAATTAATTAATTAATTTAGTGTAGTATTAATACTTAAATTAGTATTAATTAATAGATAGTTAAAATCTAAAGAGATTAGATTTTTAATAAAAAAATCTGATTTTTGGCCTACCAACAGAAATTCCAGAATTCTAGTAGTTTTGACTTATGAACTTTGGAGGCTCATAAATGGAGTTTTACTTGACCAAATGAGGCCCAAGATGGTTCATTGGAAAAATAAAATCAAGCAGAACAGTTCTGAGGAGGTTTCACTAATAGATTTAATAATTTATTATGTCTAAAAATATACAGAATATCAAGCTCTAAATTTGTAAACAAAATCAATTTTTTGAGTTTTATTCTCTGCATTCTCATTTGCCCAAGCCTCTTCTAAATACAGATCCATCGTCAATGATATCCTTTGCCAATTAAATCATTACAAACATCAATTGAAAGCTAAAATTTCATTTTCAATTATTTATTTAATTGAAATCAATTAGATTTGTTTTAAATCCAAATTTGGCATTTTAATTTTGTTTTGATTTGTTTTTGCAAGAAAACGGTTGAAAATATGAGGAGAACAAGATCTCAACCAATGAAAATGCTCCAGTAATTGAAAAAATGAATTTTGAGCAAATGAAAATTGATTGAATAGATTTCTTCTTCAACAAACTTTTTTGTTAATGATTCCTTTGTAAATATTATAAATAGCAGATTGCAAAATGTGCAAAATGTAATAAGGGCTTCTCTCCTCTGCAATTCTAGAATTCTAAAAGCACTTATGTAATAGGGATTTAGAGTTGTATATGGGAGTGGAAATCTCAAATCTGGGGATTATTGAGGATTTTTTTTTACATTTTGAACTATTTATAATGGGCAGAGTTTGCACTACTGTGGGTCTTGTTTTGAAAGAAGAATTTCAAGTATCGCAAAGGACTATTAGAGACCGGAGCTGGAGAAATGGATTCAATAAATTGGTATTTATAATACTATTATTTTAAATGTTGGTTTCATTTTATGATGACAGGATTATGTCAATTTACTTTCATATTTGTCCACTTTTGTCAGAGAGGGTAATTTGTCTCTATTTTATGTTATTATTTATCTCTTCTCTTATGGAATGAATTCTGATTTCTGAGTAACTATTTACTTAGAAATCTGTCTTTTAATACTGGTTTAATAGATAATGATATGTTGTGAACTTTTTCCACATATTATTTTTTAATTATTCAAGTTACTGATTAAATGATCAAAATCATTCTGTGAACTTCTTCCTGAGTGTTGTTGGTTGATTATTTTAGTTAAGAGGTTCCTAAATAGGATGTGTTTGGTATTCATAATGTCATTTAATTGAACTACTTCATTAGTTTTATATTTATTATAAGCTAGACATATTTAAATCCCAATACTTTAAATATCTTACTCTCGATTGCGTTAGATCTATATCTGCCTAATTTAGATAGGATTAGAATTTAGTTTCTTTTGCTTGCATTATAGAATAAGTTTGCATTTAGATTCATTTCTACATTATTTTAAGTCCTCTTCCCAAAGAGATAAACTTTAGTTGTGGCTTGGTTGAGCCCCAAATCAGCTTAAGGATCACTTTCGTCCCTGATCAGCAAGAGGCTTGATCTGATGTCTCTTCTCCATTAGTGAATGAAAGTCATATTTTAAAGCCATTTGAGATTGAGATAAGGTAACTGGACCTAGTTGAACCAATTTGAACTACCATTCCAAATGGAAAAGGAGCTTTTTTAAGGTCCAGACAGGATGGTCATCCTCCATGTTGTTGCAGCGAATTTCGAGGCTTCAACATGACCTTAGAAATTTTTGACCCTTTTTCCTCTACATTATGGCCTACCAAATGATTATAAAGTTTATCGAGAATCTTCTTAAACCTCGTTTTACTAATTTAATATCCCCTAAATAATAGATCTATGTTAAAAGTACGAAAATCCTAAGTGGTATAATTTTCACTTAGGAGATGATTCATTCTTTGAAAACATCTAGAAGACCAAGGATGATTATAAAGCTACATACATCAAAAGCCTATAACAAGTTGGGCTATAAATATATTTGATATTTCATTTTGTCCTTGGGCTTCACAAAATAGTGGATTGGTTGGATCTTATCTCTTACCTCATTGACCTTATTCCCTCTCATTAATGGATCCCCATCTACCACCTTCTATCCATCTTGTAGTAGTCATTTATAATAAAATTAAATGCATTAGATTTTTTGGTGATAATATTGGACCTTCACGTCAACAATCTGTAATGACATCATGCTTATTAATGGAATTCCCAAAGTTTAATAAGAAGAAACTTTCAATAATATACTCATAGATTTTATGGAAGCCTCGACACTTCTATCAACCAAGGTAACTCTCAAAATTTCTTTTTAAAATCTCTCTAACCATCTGATTTAACATTTCCACAATGATTGGTTTTCAATAGATTTCCCTTTCATCCAAATATTTGAGTGCCCCCATGGTGGAAAATTCCATCTATAATGTCACCTAGGAGGCTCTCCTCTTCAAAATTTAGAAGAAAATAGTAAGCTAGAACTTCTTTTCTCTAAACATCGTAGCATGACTCATTTTGATCAAAATGGTTCTTCAAGTAATTCCCTTGTATTTATTTTATGTAGTAGCAATCCCTAATTTTAACCTGAAGGATAATTGTAATTTTCAACACTTCTTCCTTTGGGGAAGAGCCAATAAATATATAAAATTGGCTCAAGTTTCCTAATACAAACTCTTCCTTATAAAACTTGCAAGACACCTAGGTATGAGAGATCCTAAAATATTAAGTTGTGTCCTTGGGGATAATTGTTTTTGGAATTATCTTTAGGGTGGCAACAAATCATGGAAGAAGATATGGTGGCAAAAGTATGGATCCAACCTTACTCACTCTAGCCTCATTAGAATGGAAAAGGCCAATAGTAGCTCCTTGATGTGGAATGTAGTCTGGAAGAATGATAACCTAGATCCGAATCATTATTTTTAGAGCTTTAAAGTGGACACCATACCTTATTTTGTAGTGATTCGTGGTAGAAACCACCCAAGTGAAAGGATGACCATAAATTTTCAGTGCTTAAGAAACACATGATCAACTACAAAAAAAATCAAATACATTAATATTGGACATATTCAAATATGTATAGTAAATGGAGGTATTTGATTCCCAAATAACAATGACACCCCTTATTACTAACCTTAATTAGTACAATTTTTGGCAAGATATTATAGAAAGAAAACTAAAAATCCACTTCAATAAGGAAAAAATTCAAAGTAGATACAAACCAGAAGGAATAGTAGTTAACATCTAGGTGTTTCAATACTAAGAAAGCATATTAACTAGTACCTAGCCATGATGATATCCTAGCACACACGATTTTGGCTAACTTTTGGAAGAGAAATTTATCCTATCCTTCTATCTCCTTTATTTCCAAGAGGAGGAAACTATAGAAAATCTACTCAAAATCAATTCTTGTTCCTTTGCCATCTCCTTTTGTGACCAAGGGGATTTAACCTTTAGGAAATCTAATCATGATAGGTCTAGCTTAATGAAGACCATAGTTCATTCATGAGTTAAGGAATTCAACAATTACATAATGAACTGAGCTTAACATTCTTCCCTATTGTGAAATATAGGGCATAAAAATTAGGAGATTTGTCTTTGATGATAACTGCTTGTGAATGCCTTTTACTTCTTTAGATTAGTATATTTATTTTCTTAGATTGTTATAGTGTTCTTATTCATCAAATAGTTACGAGAGCATGAATAATAAAGAGATGAGAGACATATAATGTAGGTGATCATCCACAACCAAAACCTCTCTAACTTGAGAGGGAAACACAAACTAATTATTCTTCTTATAGAGACTTCAATTGATGAATACCAACACCATATTCAATTCCCATCACCTATTAACCTCTCCAATACCAAGTCACAAGGATTTTAACTTCTTCTTCTTTAAGTCAATGATAGCCAAATGTCTTCCTCCTCCTACTACTTCACCTAACCTTTAGATTTCCTTCCTTGGCTCAGATCAACACCTTTCGGGCCTTCTTTAGAAAACCTAGTTTCGGTACTTGAGGGAATTTTTACCTCAACTTACTTAACTTGAGATTGATATTTTTCTTCCTCAACTTGGCTTGAGTATCCACTTGATTATTTCCTAAATATTCCTTCTTCAATATGACTATAATATCTCGACCCTTTATACAATAGAAAACACTATATTCTCACAGGTGATAGCCTAAAAAAAAAAATGAAGTCGGTGACTATTATAGCTCCAAATCTCACTCTTGATGTTTTTGATGCTACACTCATGGCCTAGGGCAACCCCTCCTTCCAGACCTAATCCAAATACTTAAAAAAATTTGTTTTACTCCCTATATGCGACATTGCCCTGAGCTAAACGCGTGTGTACGTGGGTCTGTGTATACCCAACCCGCGTATATGTCTTAAAACACTTAAAAAAATTAAATCTCCTTAATTTCAGGCGGAGATCAAGGGTTTTACCTATTGGTTACCTATTAGTTCCCGTGGTCCAACTATTCCCAATGAATTCCAAACTAAAAAACTACTTTGGGAGAAGTATAAAAAGGCTTCAATGGAAAGGCCTAGAGGATAGAATAGAGAGAAAAATCACTCTACTGAGATTATCCCTGATCAAGTCTAAAGATCCTTGCACTTCCAACACTTCCCCCACTACAGGAAACCCTTATTTCCTTGTGTGAGTTATGGAAGGAGCCTTTTGAAGACTTGGGATTGGATGGATCTAGAGGACGGTTCCGCTTGGAGCCAATGAGATGAAGATTCAAGGGATATCATTCCTTGCTTTGTTTTAGTTATCTGCAATAGAGAAACACTTATCTTGTTCCCAACTTCATGCTTATGATGTTGTTGTTATGGTTTGCATATGAATCGTTGTTTCAATTGTATAACTAACTACCTTCAATATGTTATGAAGTTGATTTCTATATGATGCTTGGTCCATATACTGCTATGCTTCTTTGAATTGATTGTTTTGTAGGTTTAAGGATAGAAAGGAACTCCAAGAGGGTTTGGACCCTGGCTGGATCTACTTGAACGAAGGACCCCCAGGTGCACCTCTCTTCGCGTAGTTTGCTTATTTTAGTATCATGGCTGTGTGGAATGCTTGTTTTTTACTGTAGATAACCCCCGCTCTACTAGGGTATTGACCCAAAACCCTAAGCGACTTTGTCCCTCAATAGTGATGACCCTTTTTCTTTGCTTGGTAATAAGACTCTTCTTGAGACCTTTCACAAAAAAATTTTCACTTTCTTTCTTTCCCGAATTGTTGTTCTCTATTGAAGGCTAAGCTTCCCTATATATAGTGTTTTTTCCATCAAATAAGCCAACTTGTTCCAATGGTAAGGCAACTTGTCATCCTAGAAGCCTCCTTCTCTTCTTTTAAAGGACGACATGAGGGATGGCTTGTCATGAGGTCTTGGAGGGTTTGTGACACAATCAAAATTTCTTTTTACGATGTTTAAATTTTCTTTTTACAATGTTTAATATGCCCAAATGGGTGTTCAAACTTTGATATTGACTCCATTGACTTTATGACATGATGAACAATCCTAAAAGCCCACAATGGGAGCTTTAACTAAAATAAACTTAGTTGAGCATGAAACACATTACTCAACCTTTACAAAATTAATTTTATTTTTCTTATTTACATCAATTACATAAAATCATGATTGCACATGTCATTATGAAGACCGAACCTAGTTACACTTTTCAACACTCCCTCTTAACCAGGGAGATATTCATAATTAATACAAGGTACTTGGACATTATCAATATGAAGAATTCTCATAAGAAGAGGTGGATTGGTAACCCATATGTGTAGCATGATATTATTTAGCATTGTCACATAGCAAGGCCTTAACTGACTGCTCTATCTTTCCACAAAATCAGAGCACGATGCTGGCAAGACTAATGATGTATAGACACCCTTGTCATTATATCTCTTGGAACATATCCCACCTGGGCTCTCTCAAAGTATGTTCCACCAGGAAGATTCTTATCTTTGATTCCCAGTCCTCAAATAATATCGGTCCTCCATGACTACCCTTATCTTGGATTCCATAACTCATCCTCAAAGAGTATCAGATGCCATATGTTTACACAATCCTCCATTCTATATTCCCAAGTGAAGACATGAATGGTGTGTCTATCTCTTCCTCTCAATCTAGGGAGGACATACCCATTCCACTAAAGGACTGTACCCAAGCTTCCTCTTAACTAGGGACTTGACCAAGGTCCCTCTTGACTAGGGACATGCTTTAAGCAACGCTTTAGGTGGAGATCATGGGATAACCAACTGCTTATAGAAATCCTTCCGTTAATGTCATTAATTTATTCTTTGTCATAAAGTCTACATATTTTGGGACTTCCTGTAGGAACAAACAATCCATCACTTTTATCCATGAGTCAGTCATGTCACCATTCCTTTCATTCAAATGTGATCCATTAGGCCATATATGGTCTTCCTTCATGCCATGATTCCTTCTTCATGCCATGTTTACCTAAGGATTTTTCATCCAGATACATCATCATTAGTGGTGGAAGATATCTATAGCTCTTCCCTTGGTCACCCTACATAGCCCCATCCAGATATTATTTAAAACAAGAATTATTAAATCAAAATTACCTTTGTGATGGTATTTCATCATGACATCTTCATGTGTGCCTTAGCATCCTGCATATTGACACATCTCCAAAAGATATATATTTTCAAGGATCTCTTTTCTTTTTTAGACTTTGTCAAGGTCTTCATATCTTTCATGGAGATCTCATTTTCAAATCTTCTAGTTCTAGGATGTTGATTTCCTTTTTCATGGTTGCATATTCCATGATCTCTTTCCTTCTTTCTTCGCACATTTTTTTCCTAGGAAATTTTAATCAGAGTTCCATCAATTACTATCAACCACCTCATATTTCATATGAGGACATATTATGTTGATTTCATCTAGTTAATGTTGTACCCATTCCTTGCTCCATATTTTAAGGAGGAGATCCTTTCTTTTGATCGTGCTCTCGAGATAGAGCTTTTATCCATGTTATCTGCAACCTTATGACATGACTCTAAAATACAAGCATACATTCCTCATTTTCCTTTAGGTCATCTAGATTTCCTTCAAAAAATTTCTTGATTGAAATAAATTCAATCCCTTGATCTGCTTCACCTCTTTTGTCATCATACCATCATCTCGTGAATTCTACAAGTTGGAATTCTTGATGAAGCACTTGCTTCCTTTTAATTGGTGAACCTTCTGACGAAGATTCCAAAAGAGAATCTTAAGTATCCTCATCCAACAAATGCTTCCTTTTGATTGATGTATAATGAGCTTTGTACTAGATAAATTTTTCATTTTCCCATAAGTACCACTTATGCATCTAATGAGGTTACGAAGAGCTATAATTTTCCATATGTGACTGCCACACACTTTTATTTCAGATATCTTTCATGCTTCTCTATGATCACCAGCTCTTGATTTCATTTCTTATATGATGCCATGATGCATATTTTCATGATCCTTAGTGACTCATGATTGACATATCTTACAACAGAAAAAATTAAAAATAGAAACTTGAAAAGAACTAGGTGAAGAAGACTATCTCAATCATAGTAGATATCTCTTACTTCCTCTTTCTCGAATTTCTTCTTTTCAGCTTCTTCTACTTCTTTGGTGATATGGGATTCTCCTCTTCCTCTGTTTTTATTGTCCTTCTTGAGCTTAGGAAAATATATTTTGTAATTCCCATATTTTTGACATGCATAGCATTGAATATTTTCCATCTTCTCCTTTTCTTGAGGACCAAATTTCCCAAATTTTCCTTTTCTCTTTGCCACAACAAGATGTGCTTCATTTTGCTCATTTGATTCTACATCAATTTTTTCCTTCAACCTAGTTTCTTCAATCTTGCATAGTGACCATAGATCCTGGAATGGAGTGGCTTCTTTATTCCCATAAATTCTTGAAGTAAAGTTACCCCATTCCTGTATTAGTGCATTTAGTACTACAATGGTCATCTCCTTGCCAGACATTATTTCTCCCAGATCTTGAAGTTGATCCCTTGCTTCATATATCCTCATAAAGTATGAGGTTATTCCTTCTTATTTTGATATCCTTAGCTTGTAGAGTAATCTTTCTAATGATATAACTTCTCCTACATTGCTTGCGAAAAACAAGTCTAGTAGTTTGTCATATATTTCTTTTGAAGTTTCAAGTTTAGATACATACAGAATGAGGGGATCCTTGATGGATTCAATGAGAATCCTTCGAGACCTTAATTCCCCTTTCATAAAATTTGTAAGTGCTTGAGAATATTATTTAGATGGTTTGGTGATTGAGCCTTTGGCATGTTCCATGACCTCATTTTCAATGAGGCTCAGATCTGTCCTCTTCTTCCATGCAAGAAAGTTTGAAGCCCCAACCAATTTGTTGCTTTCCTTGCAAAAAGACATTTTGGTATATTCAGATGTAGATATAAATATAATTACTTGTGAATATGCTTCTTCCACTTGTTTCCTCCTTGAATTTTATGATGATGTAGATAATAAAGAACTTCTCTTTGATGAAGATAGTTCTCTTCAAGAGTGATCTTTAACTCCACAAAGAGGCTTATCAATTTAGATCCTTTGACGGTGATGTCATTGTTGATGATGATCAATGATGAATTCTTGAGGATGTTTTGATGGTTCTATGATATTCTTCAATGGTAAGTACCTTTCTTCAACGAGAGGGAGATTCCCTTAGAACCTTTTGAAGATGTTATGCACCCAGCTCACAAAAAGATAGAAAATATAGACCAATGACTTCAAAATCAGCCTCTTTGAGGGGGAAACCTTCTTTACATTGCACAAATTAATAATTCTTGGATGACTCAGATGAAAAAACCTCCTTTCTATATATAGGAGTCTAAGGGGTCACAATATAATCAGAGCCGACATAAAAATAATAATGTAAGGGCACAACAATAAAAATAGTGGGCTTCTATGGGGCACAATAATAACAATATGGGGACAATGTGGGCACAACAATAATAATAAGGGATACAATGACAATAATAATGGGGGAATACACAAGTATTATAGGGACCTAACATGCCCCTCTCCTTCAAAAATGTGTTGTCCTCAACGCTTAAGTAGTTTTGGATGCTTCTGTATAAAATTCTCATCCTCCCATGTGGAATCTTTGATGAGCCTCATCATTGGGTAATTATATGGGCCTTAATTCACCTCCTAGCCTAGTCAAACCAACTATTCTCACAATTTATTGCATAATTTTGATTATATTTTGTTTATAAGATGAGTTAGAGTTGGATATTTTGCTTTGTGGTCTAATGTGCATTTAATGCAGGATTAAAGGATAAAAGAAAGGAATTTTGGAAAAGACCTTGGTCAAAAATCGAATGGGACAAGGGAGAGGAATTATAGGAGGTAAATCCTCCTCATTTACTACCCCTCCATTCGAATATTCCTCCAACAGCTCAGAGCGCAAACAACAAAATCATGAGGAATAGAAGACAAATGACCAAGTGAAAGACAAAGCACCAGTTTTTCTGGAGTTTGGGAACTGACACTCCCTAATTTTAAGGAAGTTGTTGGAGACTTCAAATGTATAAGTAGAGAGGCCTAGGACCTCAGTAGGATTCAAATTTTTTATTGTAAAACTCTACTCTATTTTCGAGTTGCAAGACTTCTGACAATTTTTTATGCAATCCATTGTTTTGATAATAAGAATGAGTTTTGTTTTGAGCTAGCACTGAGTTAGCTCAGAGGGCTAAAGCTCTTGGGTTAGGTACCAACCCTAGCAGCCAAGCCCCCTCTTTATTGTACATGTATGTTAGCATAGATTCATATTTTGATTGTTCATTTGCTTAAGTAGTTGCATTTCCATTACAGTAGTGTAGATTAGATTGGTTGTATGTTAGTTTGCTTCCATATGTACCTTCTTTCAGTTAGCATGTTAGCAAGCAGAAAAAGGATCACCATAAGGTTGTTAGCAGGTGCCTTGGCCTTACTTCCTCCCTCTGGGACCATGACTTGAGGAAGAGGCCCTTCAGCAGCCCCAAAAACACAGATTTCTAGTTCTTGCATAAGCTTTGGAGTTTGTTGTCTTGATTCAGAATTTGGTTAATTTCATTGGCATCCTTTTCCATTACTCTATTTTACAATAATATCTCACTCATGTTCTAATTTCCTTCAACACTTTCTTCATGCATAATATGGGCAATTGATTCATGCTTTTTCTAGTTTATGAAGATGTATCTTGTTGCATAATTCTTGAAAGACACACATTTTAAGCACTGCAGGTGCTTTAGGAGGAGGTCTAGACTTAATCACCAACATCCATCTTCCACATCATCAACCTTAACTATCTCTTATTCTTCCATCACCCTCACTAGTTTTTTTGTCCTTTTTCATTGAAATTCCCCTAGACACATTAAGTGAATCTAGCCATCTCTTTGCTCGGATATTGACCCCTGAGTGTTCCTAGACATTCAAACGCCTTATCCCACTCATAACACACCTTTTCCCAACTTCCTAACACCTCCAATACCTCACAATTAGCTCTCATTGTATCTTGTAGGTTTCTTGTAATTCCAACAAGATCATCCTGTAGGTTTCTAGTACATCCTATAGGTTTTCCTGAAACAACCTATTTTGAGGCCGAAATGATGGGGAACCTCTAGGAAGTGATAGAAAGCCTCCTAGGACCCTTCCACACCATCCAATCACTCCATAAACCTTCTAGCCATCCTCAACCATCTTCCATCCACTTGTGACATCCACAAGAACAATTAAATTGCATGCTTGATTTTACCAAAAAACCAAAAAAATGTGAAAACAGATTTATTTTAGCTTTCTTGCTCACACATTACTATGGTTTGATGCTCTTTACTTCTGTAACTTAGATAGTAGCATTAGGTTAGTGTTGATTTAGTAATTCTGCTTAGCATAGTTGTTTAAATGGTTAATTGGGAACATTACATGTTGTTTTCCTCATTATTGCAGTAGAGTAGCTCTCTTAGAATAGATTTTCTCTTCTTCCATAAAAGAATCAAGCTTCTTTTGACTCTATAGAAGTCTAGCTTGGAACCCTTGGGGTCTCTCACCTGATGAACAATGACAAGAGGCAGGAACTTCACTTTTACTTGTGCGTATAACACTATCACCTCCAAGTTTCTATGAACTCTGGGTTGATAAGTAAAGTTGGTAGTCCAGGAGTTGCAACATCCTTGCTGCAATACTGACGCTCATCACCTTTTGGTGTTGTTTCTGGGGAGGTGTCTAAGTAGAATGTGATTATTTCTTTCTTTCCTTCCACTTCTTGTCTTCAATTTTCTGCCGTTAGTTTATTTATGCAAATGTAATCTAGTAGCTTCCTTTCTTTCATCTTTCATTATCTGCTTTCCTTTCCATTCTGCAAGTAGAATTTCAATTCAACAAGTAGCTTCTTTATTATTTGAGTGATTTTCCATTCAATCAACAATTTCATTTCTGCAAATTACATTCCAACTTAAAAAATATTACAAAAACCAACCCAAAAAGATTTCCTTTCATGCCTCATAGGAAAAGGGACAATTTAGGGAAATTATTGTTAAATACCCCCATTGCATCCAACTTCCAACCTTCTCTCTTCTTCGGTGGCTGTGAACTGGAGGAACCTCTAGGTGAGAAACCTGATATATTTGAAGAATCTACAGGGCAAGAAGAAGAAGAAGAACCCATTCCTACTGAACCAATGGCTAAAAACCAAAATGGCAGAGGGAATAGAGAGAGAGTTGAGGGTGCCTTCCCTATCAGGGAAAACAACAGGGACACTAAGATGAAGAATATAAGCCCCTCTGCCCTACCTCATTTCCATGGCATAACTATAGAGGACCCTGACACTTTCCTATTTGAGTTTGATGTTATTTGTCGAATCTATGACTATACAGATGATGAGCAAGAATTAAAACTGTTTCCATCTACCCTCAAGGATGCAACATTGTGTTGGTTCATGGGTCTACCTGGAGATAACATCACAACTTGAGCTTAGATGTAGCAAGCTTTTAACAAAAAATATTGGGATTATTGTAGGTCAAACGATACTAAAGAGGAAATTTCCAGGATGACCATAGGCTAGGATGAATCCTTAGAAGACTACGAAGAAAGATTCCAACTCAGTTATAAAAGGGCCAGGTGCACCCTCGACCCTAAGTCCCTAAAGCTGGTCCTGCTAGGGGAATAAGAGAAGATCTTCTGGATACCTTACACTTGTTAGCAAGAGGGGATACCTACCAATTACCCTATGAGGATATCAAGACTATCTTTATAAACCATTCTAGGGTAGCCAGGAAAAAGGGTAGGAGTAGTCAACCTATGGCCAGTACATCATCTTCCAACTCATCCATCAACGGTGAAATTGGAAATATGCTAGAGGATTTCAAAAGTGAGATGTTGCAAAAACTT
This sequence comes from Pinus taeda, assembly GCA_000404065.3. Taxonomy (NCBI): domain Eukaryota; kingdom Viridiplantae; phylum Streptophyta; class Pinopsida; order Pinales; family Pinaceae; genus Pinus; species Pinus taeda. The sequence goes on along the minus strand of APFE030947739.1, from coordinate 29,540 downwards.
TCCTTGCAATTAGACACCATGAACATCAAAAGGAAGCAAGAGGAAGCAGAGAGAGCCTTGGCCATATTTTTCCCTAGATGCACCAGGAGGCATCCTAGGAATGAATGTCCATTGAACTGTATTGATATTTGCTTGGTTTGTGAAGAAAACCACTCCAAAGATAGGTGCCCTTCTTTACCAGGACTCAAAGTAGTATATCAAAGAGCTGAAGGGTCACTGAGCAGCTTTGCTACATCAACCAAAGGAGACCTCCTGGGACTAGACCATACCAGTAGGGCATGCAAGGATCATCCCATGCATATTACAACTGAACCAAAACATAGCTATACCTTCTTGGGGACCCCCTACTCATCCTTCCTGGTCTACACCCCCTCCTTGGTCCTATGCATCTCAGTATCATTCCCAGCCAGCCAGCCAGTCATTTCAACCTTATGCTCTGCCACAACCTTAGTGGAATATACCAATGAGGGGTGGAGACCCCAATACAAAATTTCTTCAACCCTATTTCCTCCACCACCTACCCAACCACAACTACTACACTCTACTCCACCCAAGCAACCCCAGATTCCTACCCAGCCAAATCTGAACCCAAACAATAGGCAAGCTCAACAGGTATACAGTTGAGAGACATCATATCGAACTTATGTTGTAGAAATCTAGGAGATCAACCTAAGATCTGGGAGAATTCTCTAGGAATAACCAACCTCCCCCTCCACATAGGGAGGTTGAGGAATAAAGAGAAGAAAGCAACCTTAAAGTAAATCCACCCTTTCTTGAGAGATTAGCCCAAGTAGTCTAGCCTACCCCAGAAGAAACTGAACTTCTGGGATAATTGAAAAATCTGTGTAAAGATCCCCCTTCTCCAAGCAATAAAAGATGTCCCCATTTACAATAAATTGATTAAGGAGAAATGCTTCAAGCATCCAGGAAGAAGAAAAAGGGATGCCCTTACCATTAATGTCATTGGGCAGCTATCCGACTTAATGTTGTGGTAGGTAATATGTCTGAAATATTTGGACCCTGGAATCCCTATAGTAGATGTGCACATCAATGGCACCATCTTCCCACACACTTTGATTGATCTTAGGGCTATCATTAATGTGGTTACCAAGGACACCATGCTCAAGCTCAACCTCCAAGGGTCATTGAGGAATACCACAACAATTCTGCAACTTTCCGACCATTCCAAAGTCACACCTGAGGGAATTGTCGAGGATGTGATGGTCTCCATTAACTCTTGGGAGTACCCTACAGGTTTTCTAGTTCTCCAGCCTAAGGCTAAACTTACTGGTTATCCTCTCATCCTTGGGAGACCATGTTTGGCCACAATCGATGCTTACATTAGCTGCAGAGTTGGGAATATGACCATCAAGAACATGCATATGTCCAAACAGTTAGTCCTATACCCTCTTGCTCAACCTTCTCTACAGAATGATTTACCTTTATGGTTGGAGGAGGAAGAAGAGAAGGTTTATTCCGCCCAACTTTATTCTTTGGAAGAAATCATAGGAGGAGGACAGTAAGATGAGGATGACTTAATTTAATACTTGCTCCAAAGTCTAACTCTTTTTTCGTTGTCATTAGAAGAATAAGTAAGGGAAACCCAAAACAATCATTCAATTGACTTATGCTTGGTCAATTCCAACCCACTCCGTGTCAAAACCATAGAAATCGTCCCAGAGAAAACCTTGAAAATTAATCCATCTCTTTATGCTCTCGAAGAGGAAAAGCTATACAACATGCTGAGAGAAAACCTAGAAGCCTTCGCTTGGAGTTATAAGGAAATGAAGGGAGTACACCCCTTAGTGTGTACTCACCACATATACATCAAAGAAGGTTGCAAGTTGGTTTCGAAATTACAAAGGAGGATGAATCCAGCTCTTAAAGATATAGTCAAAGAAGAAATGCAAAAACTACTAGATGCGGGATTCATTTACCCTATCTCCAATAGTGAGTGGGTCTCTCCTTTAGTGTTAGTCCCCAAGAAAAATATTAAGTGGAGGATTTGTGTCGATTACAGGGAGTTTAACAAAGCCACAAAGAAGGATCATTTTCCCCTACCCTTCATCGACTAAGTGCTAGATGGCGTGGAAGGGAAAATTTTTTTTCTTTCCTAGATGGATTCAGTGGGTACAACCAAATCCAAATCTACCCAGAAGATCAGGATAAGACCACATTCACCTGTCCTTAGGGTAATTTTACCTACAAGGTCCTTCCTTTTGGCCTGTGCAATGCTCCTGCCACTTTCTAGAGAGCAGTCTTGAGTATTTTCACTGAATTAGTACATGATGAAATGGAAATTTATATGGATGATTTTACACTTTATGGCTATGATTTTCAAGAAGCCCTGACTAACCTAGGAAAAGCACTGCACAAATGCATTGAAATGAACCAATCTCTCAGTCTGGAAAAATGTGATCTCTTAATGACTGAAGTGACCATGCTAGTTCATTCAATATCTTAGCAAGGGTTGCAGGTGGACCCACACAAAATAGAAATCATCTAAAGGGTCCCACCTTTGCAAAAGCAGAGAGATGTTAGGAGTTTCTTGGAGTTATCTGGATACTACCGAAGGTTCATAAAGGACTTCAACAAGTTGGCCTCTCCATTATTTGGGTTGTTGGCCAATGATTCTGAGTTTATATGGCCAAAAAGTTGTCAAGATGCCTTAGACATTCTAAAGGGTAAGTTAACCACTGAACCAATTCTCCAAGGCCCAAACTGGGCCCTCCCTTTCATATTCATGTTGATTCCTCACACATAGCCATAGGAGCAGCCTTAGTTCAGGTAGAGGAGAAACTACCCTGTGCCATCTATTTTATCAGTAAGAACTTGTCAAAGGTTGAGCTAAATTATACAATGACTGAAAAGGAACTCCTGGCTATTGTGCATTCATTAAACAAATTTAGGAATTACATTAAAGGATATCAAACATTTGTTCATATTGACCATGCTGCAATCAAATATTTAATGAACAAACAAGATGTGAATGCTTGAATTATAAGGTGGTTGCTTTTATTACAATAGTTTGATTTAACCATTGTTGACAAGCCTAGTAAATAAAATGTTGTTGCAGACTTTTTATCTAGGGTGAATCTTCCTGCAAGTGAAGAAGGAATGGTGGATGACCAATTACCAGACGAGCACTTGTTTGCTATTTCAGTTCTGTCTCCATGGTTTGCTGATATAGCAAACTATTTGGTATCAGCACAGTTCCCACCAAACTTGCCCTCGAAAGAAAAGAGCAAGATAGTGAGGAAAAGTGTCCCCTTCACCTGGATTGGGGGCAATATTTTCAAACTTGGCCCATAACAAATCTTGAGAAGGCGTGTAAGGGAAGAGGAAGTTTCACATCCTTCTGACCTATCATGATGGGCCTTGTGGAGGTCACTTTGCAGTAAGGAGGACAACATTCAAAGTGTTACAAGCAGGCTATTATTGGCCCACTCTCCATCAAGTTGTGAAAAAGTACACTAATTAGTGTGATCGGTGCCAAAGGATAGGAAAGCCTACTCCAAGAGATGAAATGCCCCTATAGCCTCAAGTGACTTTCAAGCCATTTGACAAGTGGGGCATGGACTTCATTGGGCCTATCAACCCTCCATCAAAGAAAAAATAGTACATTATTGTGTACACTGATTATTTGACTAAGAGGGCAAAAACCAAGGCAATCAAGGCAGCAATAGAAGAGAAGGTGGTTGAGTTCCTAAGGGAGAATGTATTCTACAAATTTGGGTACCCTAGGTAGCTAGTCATAGACCAAGGCAACGAGTTTACCTCCAACATGATTGAAGAAATGCTCAACCATCACAAAATCAAGCATAGGACCTCCACTCCCTATCATTCACAAGCTAATGGGTAGGTGGAGGTGACCAACAGGGCGCTGGAGGGCATCTTAACCAAGTTAGTGAGCAGCAACAGGAAGGATTGGGTAGAGAGACCAATTGAGGCCATCTGGGCCTATAATACCACATGGAAGACCACCATTGGATTTACACCCTATGAGCTGGTCTATGGGAAAAAGGCCTTGTTGTTGATTGAGTTTGAATATAAAACATTGAGGATGGTAGCCCAACTAGATTTGGACCTCAGTCATGCATAGAAAGAGAGATTGTTCCAATTGAATGGCTTGGATGAATTCAGAATGAAATCCCTCCTACATACATACATAGCTCAGCTTCAGAGGAAGATTTGGCATAATAAACATATTAAGGAGAAGCAAGTCGAAGAGGGCGATTGGGAATTGTTATATGATTCTAGGTATAAAGACTTCAAGGGCAAGCTAAGGAAAAAATGGCTTGGACCTTATGTGATGGAGATATGCCATGATAATGGCTCAGAGTAAATTAGAACTATAGATGAAGAAGCCATTCCATTGCTTGTCAATGAACACCGATTGAAAATGTACAAGAGGCCTTTATCAAAGCAAGAGTTCATTGACAATATCAATAAAACAGTGATGATGGTAGAGCAAGTTTCAGATCCTCCCTGATCAAGTCACAAAAAAAGAAAAAAGAATAAGGACTCAGGTGAAAACCTCCATGAGGCACCTGAGTCCCATCTTTGGGTTGAAAATCTCATGAGGTGGCCCAATGATGAAAAAAAGGAATAGAAAAATAATAAGAAGATCCTTGGGTAAAAACCTCCCTTGAAGTGCCCAGGGCAAACAGCCAGGGTGAAAACCTCTCGGAGGTAGCCTAGTTGTTTTTCAAAAAAAAAAAAAAGAGAGGGAGAAATATATAATTATTATTTGCAGGTCGGTGAGAAAGATAGTCAAGGAGCAAAAAGAGGATCCAAAGGGAACCTTACCTCACTCATATCCATCTCCTCCACTCTTTACGATGCATCCCTCCATCATTTCTATCATTTTTCCACTCCATTTCTTCAATTTATGTGAAGATTGTGTTTTCTACAAGATCCCCTGAAAAAACCTACAGGATGATCCTGTAGAAATTACAGTGGCCCGAAAAACCTACAAGAAGAAATCTGAGGGCACATGGTAGGCTTGTTCAGTCCCTAAAATTCATCCAATACATGATCTAACACCTCACCTCATCCATTATCATCATCCTTGCACTCACCATTCAAAACAAAAAGAGATTAGTTTTTGCCAGTTATGAAAAAAGAAAAACAGAGGAGAATAAGAGCATTACTTGAATGTCCCATACTCCACACACACTCCTACTCCCTCTGTCCATTCGTTACACCATCCTCAGAGCCCCAACCAATGACATGATTAAGGAATTCTGAGGGAGAAGTAGCTACAAGACAATTTGTAGGAAAATCTGTAGCAGCCTATCCCATAGAATGTCAATCATCAGCTACCAGTCTTCACTAGGATGATCCAAGAGCTCCACAATAGCAGCAGCATCAAATCTTCAGTCGCAAATACCTACAAAAGCCAAGAAACCATTAGCAGATAGCAAGAGGAGGAAGAAGAATGGCCATGTAGCAAATAAACAACACAGCACCTCTGATCTTCAACAACTACAACATGGCATCAAAACCACAGGTAAGTATCCTGCTCACTCACTCATATGCATCATTTAATCAAAAGTTGTAAGGGTTATGAGATAGTTGGTTTATAAGTGAAAATGTGGCTAGTTAACTTGGCCACCTTCGTTTAGTCATCACATGCAAAACTGGATGCCCTCTCACAAGTGGCTATAGTCAACTCAAAGACAAAGGAGGAGTAAGACAAGTGGTTAACTATGGATCTACGAGATGGGAGCTGATTACGAGAAGTGGAAAATGATGAGGTGGTGGTGGGGACCAAAGGTCCAATAATGGTAGGGTACCTATGTTTCCAGCACACCACCTCACCCTTAAACACCATAAAGGTAAATAAAACATCATTTGCATGCATTCATGCATTTCAACTCCTCGAAAATCCCTCACTCAAGTCACTCTCATAACTTTGGCCACCCATCAGAAGCAAGGATCCATCATTCTACAAGAGAATTTCTATAGGATCATGTTAGGGCCTAGAACTACCTCAGGCTGAAGGAAGGCAGGTCTAGGGTAACATCAAACCACGCTTAACCTGGTAGCTAGCCCTACCAGGTCAGGAGAGGGCTCTCTCCTTGTCAATCTCAATTAGGATATTGGAAATTAGGGCTTGAGATGACTGAAATGAATGCTGATTTTAGGCTAGGCATAGTAGATTAGGGATTCTGGTTTGATTTTAGGTTTTGGTTGCTGGATCAATTGGAGAAGGCAGATTGGGTCCGGGAAATCAACTCAAGGGTATAGTCATGTCCTGTGGCAAAAGGTAGACAAGGGTTTATGTAATAGCAATGGATTGAGATGGTAGATTAAGATAGCTAAGGAGTTGAGGAGGGCATAAAAGAAACTATGAATCCTCTTCAAACAGTGAAAACATTGAAAACCAAATGCATTTGCAAGACAAAGCACTGTAAATTAGTGTATTTTGTCTATTCACCTTGATTCATTTAGTTTAGAAGAGAGAGAGAGATTTGGATACATATAAAACATCATAAAAAAATCATTACAAAGAAGGAACAATACGTAAACTCACTGTCACAAGAATCCCACAAAAAGCGTTGTGAATCCTGGTTTTATTCCTTGCCAAATTGTTGATACAAATGTTTAGTGAGTCCAACACTTCTTCCAAAGTCCAACCTTTACAAATGACTATGAAATTACATAATATAGGCAAGGAAACCACTCATGCTAGCTATCATGGTCGAATCCATGAGAAAAGGGGTGGTTTCAACCATATCTAAACTAAGAACAAGAATATAGGCAATGGAATAGCTTGCCTCTAAAACTTAGGAAACCAATTCATTACAGTTCAGAACCACTTGAAACTTGATGTATCTACCCTATGAAGTGATTTTCATTAATACTTACAATAAACACATCAATTACCATGTGTGCATTTACCAAGAAAAGAATAAAAGTCAACCATTGAAGAAACTGGGCGAAATTTTGAGTTTTAGGCAAAATTGACAAAAATTTGCCTCATGCGCAACGCCACTTCAACACTGCTTTTGGAGGCCTTGCACTTCACCAAATCAAGCCCACGATAGCTTGTTGGAAAGCTCTACCTGTATAGTTTCTGGAACACTTTGAATTTTCTGATTTGAGTTGATTTTCCCCTTCACAAATTATTTCTCCCAATACTACTTCCAGTGGGTCCAAAAAGTGGTAGAGAGGGCATTTTTTAGGTGTTTTTGCCCTTTAAGTGACCCAGATCTTCTCCAAAATTGATGAAACTTTCTGGGTTTGATTGTTTTTCATGCTGAATCCAAAACTACAAGCCATTTGGCAAAAGCGTGATCCAATTCAATGCGGTGATGCACATCAGCTAAAATTTCTTGTGTTTCCATTTTCAAAAATGCAAAAAGACAAAAAGTTTCCAAAATTTCCTCAAATTTGGTAAGAGGCAACCTCATTAATTGCTTTGCTGAACTAATGAAGCTTCAGCCAAAATTTTGAGTTTATCATGTTCTTTCTTGGCCCTCAAGGCTCTCCTTAACTTAGCTTTTAGCCTCTTTACCCTTGTTTTTCAAATCTTGTTCCAGGTTAGGTAGTGATAGGCCATATAGCACATCATTTTCTTCTCTTTTTTGGCTTTCTCAAGAAACTTCTCAAGGTGAATGTTCACTCTTTCCAACCATGATTCTCGGTCATCCTCAATTTCTTGCTCAAGGGATGTCATATTGATATTTCTTTTCTTTGTCTCTTGCCTATTTTCCCTAATCATATGTAGCTCCATAATAGTTTGCTTATCTATCAACTATTTGTTTTTCTACTCAAGAAAGTTGATGATCCATTTGGTCCTCTCAAGGTTAAGTGATAAGGCTTGTATTTCAGCCTCCTTCTCTTTGATAATCATGTCCTTGAGTCTCGAGCTTTGAGAGCCCAAATTAGTGACATCCTCCTCAATCAAAATAAACTCTCTGTCTTGCCCTTCAGGAAGGCTCTTCTCATGAATATTTTGCTTTCCTTTATCTCTGCCCTTCTATTTCTACCCAACCTGTACCTGTTTAGCTGGAGAAGAAGGCAAAGCCCCTTCCACCCCTAGTGGAGATAGCATTTTCCTATGATCTGATGAAGAAAAGGAGACCCCTTCCACCCCTTGTGGAGATAGTACTCAATTGGCAGTTGCAAAGAGCATTCTAGTGCCTCTTTCATAGGTGACAAGCATAAGAACAGGAACCTCCTCTATTTTATTTTCAGGCTCCTTTTGCTGCCCGAAAGGTTCACATTCCTCTTGAGGATCTAAAAATACTTGAGGCCCCTTAAAGCACTCATGGGCAATGAAAGCTTCCCATGGCACTCCCAACTAAGTGAGTTGATGCAAAACAACAATTTTGATGATAGAAAAATGATAAATACTATTGAGTTTCTATGGATATGGTTTTCTTTTTGCAATCACTGTCATCCTCTCTATATTTTTGTATATGAAATAAGGGATGCTCATCATTCTGACCCTGGTGAAATGCATGAGCAATCTGATGTGGTAGGCATAATGTCTGGAGAACCTATCCTCACATGTAAAGTATTTGATGATAAGTTTCATGAGTGGAACATACCGATCCTCCAAGAATTTAAAAGGAAACACGCTGCTGATTTTGCCATGGTACTTGGCCTTGATATAAGGCTCATAATGCTTCTTACTAATATTTTGCCTTTTTTTCAACTTTTCCCCTACATATGGAATTATTGTAGCCTCTGCAATGATAGTCAGCAAAAGAGTGAAGTTGACCCTAACAAGATGTACCATATTGTTATCCATGTTTATCACAAACTGCCTTGCTAACTCATGGTGGAATTTGACCCTCTCAACCATTTCACAAAACTCAAAACAACACTGATATCTAAAACATGTGGTGGCTAGTGGGCAAGCAAGGAGTTCACTCAAGCTGATAGGTTCCTCCCTAATGATTTTTCCACCTTTTTGAGGCTTCCTGGGCTACACATTTCTTTTTCTTGAGCTATCACTAAGTGTGTCCTCTTCAAAATCTGATTCACTTCTTCTTTCCATGCTTGTCTCTATAATATAATGTGGTGATGATATGGTGAACAATGGATAATAGGTGGGGACAAAGAAAATGAGTATGAAGAGATTTTGTAAATGGGACAATAGTAATGAGGTGGGGTAGGGAAATAAAGGGAAGGATCTGGAAAGCTAGGGTTTTTATGTATGAGGGACTTTGGGTTTGATAAAGGGGATTAGTTTCTTAGGGGAATAGGGAAAGGGAAAATAAAACAAGGTGTAGTTTTAATGCAAGGAAATTGCGAAAAAGGGACAAAAGATGTTGGCTATGCAATGATGTGAAAGTTTTGCAATGAGGTGAAAAAAAGTATGGAGGCAAGCTTGGGTTTTGATTTTAGGAAGCAAAAATCATGAACAAAACATGAAAAAGACTTATTTCAGCTTAGGATATATGAACACTTACTTGTAGGAGGTGAATGCAGCATTTGGGAGGATTTGAGATGAATTTGTGTGAGTTTGGAGCCTCCCTGGCCATTGTGCAGTGCACTGGGCCCAATACGCAGCACCTACCTGATGCACAGTGCCCGTGTAATTTTACACAAGGGAAAGTTGTCTGATGCGCAACACCAAGCCTCTGATGCACAGCGTGAGACCACTTGCTTCAAAATCCGAGTTTTCTTCCTCTTTTGTTCAATTTCCCTTCAAAATGCGATTTTGGCTCTCCACTTGACTTTTTGCACAATGGAATGACTTGCTAGCATGAATATAGCATGCACTTTAATTTTTCTCCATTGCAAACCCACTTTTATAAAGTCTTAGTCACTTTTTCAAAAACTTTGTTTTTTAGTTGAAGTTTGAATTTTTCTTGGCAATTTGATGGATTGATGTCTTGATGCTTTCGCTTTTGCAGTGGCAGGAGTTGGCAAGGTGACCAGGAATAGCTATTGAGTGCTCATTACATTAGAAACAATTAAATTACCTGAAATTTTTACAATAATGGAAAAAATATGTTTTCACCTCAAAATAGAGTTTTGAGGTAAAAAAGATTTATTGAGCATATTATAAATAAATTTATGATTTTATGAACCTTTTTATCCTCCTCATGTGCCTACTGACTTTTTTATTCAATTTTGGATGACCATGATGACAAACCCTAAGACCTAGTGAAACTAAACCCTAAAACTGAATGAAATGAACTGAAATGACTATAAATGACTAAAAAAAGGTTTGAATAAGCGAGCAGGTTCATCCATGACCTAATGCAATGCAGATGATCAAATGAGACACCTAATGTGCATGCAAAAGAGAAATTTTATCACCAATCGAAGTGTGAATATGCTGACACTAACATTGGCTCCAATGGGGATGGTAGTTCCTGGGAGGTGCCAAGAACCACATTTCTTTGGAAAAGTAGGCTAATGCATTAATTCATTGGGCAATATGGAATCAATAACTTCATAACAACAAAACAAACATCTTGTCTCAAGACTCATAGCTAAACTGACTCAACTAAGACTAACTCAACAGCTGACAGTAAATAATCAAAAACTAAAGCCAGACATTCAGCTTTATAGCCTTCACTTCGGGCCCCAAGCTAAATTAATGGTGACAGTGCAAACTTTGCAATGAAAGGAATAAAATTGTATGTACAATGACAAAATGTGATAGTAGAAAACTCCTTAGAGATAGTACCATTTCAGAAGCTGACCATTTACTGGTCCTCCTAGACAATCTTCCCCCTTCATTTCTTTGAGTAGAAAAGAATTTTGCCCTCTATATGTAGCAATTCTCTATGGTCCCTTCCATAGGTTATCGAACTTGTCGTGCTTGCCTTTATCGTTGTTTCTAGCATCCCATCGTAACACTGTGTCTTCAATCTGAAATTTGTCCACTTTTTCCTTCCGATCATAAATATTTTTCATTCTCTCCTGCAACCTGAAGGTATTTTGAAAAACTTCCTCTCTCATTTGCTGTAAATGGATCATTTGACTTATTCTCCACTGAAAATGATCTTCCTTGCTGCCAGCTTCCTGCAAAAGTTTAACAACCAGGACTGCAAGAGATGTCGGGAATACCATGTCAATATCGTATACAATCTCGAACGAAGAGATTCATATTGACTTCTTCTGGCTTACTCTATCAGCCCATAGTGCATTAACCAATTTTTTATGCCAACTCTTCTTATTGCTTTCCAATAGCTTTTCAATGATGTTGACCAATGACTTGTTTGAGGATTCAGCCATTTCGTTACCTTGCAGATAATATGCAGTAGAATGTCCTAAGGTAATTTTGTATTTGCTGCAAAAGTCAATCATCTTTTTGGACTTGAAAGCGACTGCATTGTCTGTAATAAGTTTGTTAGGATAGCCAAAACATGACAAAATATTTGTTTCAAGAAACTGAATTATTACCGAGTCCATGGTTTGTTGAGTGGGGATTGCCTCAATCCACTTTGTAAAATAATCTGTCGCTCTCAAGATCCACTTGTGCTGAGCTGAAGACGTGGGATGAATCTCTCCGATGAAATCTAGGCCCCATTGCTGAAATGGTGCACTAAATTCAACTGGTTTGAGAGGTAGAGGCTGCAACTTTCTTCTTCCCTAAAAAATCTAGCATTCATGACAGCGTGTGACAGTTTTGTAAACATCAGCAAACAAGGTAGGCCAATAGTAACCTACTCTCAAAATTTTATTAGTCGTTGTCTTCCAAAATAAGTGACCTCCACAATATCCCTTATGAAAATCACTCATCGCCCGTTGGGCTTCATCTTCGGTTAAGCAATTCAGCAAAATGCCTCTGGGATCCTTCCAATAAAGTGCATTGTTCAGAATAAAAAAATCTAGCAGCCTTATGTTTTAGAGTTCTACCTTTATTTTTAGCCATCCTCAATGGTGGTGAAAGATGCTGAAGCATGTAAACAATATCTGAATACCAAGGAGATTGGAGAAAATTTTTAGATACCTGAATCAGTGAACTATCTTCTTCTTCTTCAGACATGGCTGCAAGAAAATTTATATCCAATGCATGTAGATCGGACTCCCACCATTAACTTTGTTAGACCCTGTCCCTTGATTAGCTTTGTTGGCTTCATCTCCAAGTCATATTCTAGCAATGTTGTGATCCATTTGCCCCACCTTCCTTCTGGATCTATTTGTACCAAAACATCTTTAACTGTTGTGTTAGGGACATAAGCAACGATATGAGAGTGCAGAATATATACCCGGAAGTCTTTCAAAGCTTTAACTAAGGAAAGAGCTTTCTTCTCAATGATGTTATATTTCAAGGCTGCATCCCTTATTGTCCTACTGAAAAAGGAAATTGGTTTTTCTAGCTGATCTCTTTTCTGCATTAGAACCACTGCCATAGTATGTTCAGAAGCGAATGAAAATAATATGAAATCCCGTGAATAATCCAAACTGATCAAAATCAGGGCTGAAGAAAGAGCCAACTTTACCAGGTTAAATGACTTCATAGCTTCCTCAATCCACTTGACCACACTATCCTTCTTCAACATATTAGTAATTTCCCTCAAGTGTTCAGCTAGATTAGGCACAAAATGATGTAAGAAATTCATCTTACTTTTAAATGCTTGGATCTCTTTCTTATTATGAGGAAAATCTATCTTCTATATAGCTTCCACCCAAGTAGGATCGATGCAGATGCCTTCCTTTGATATTATGTGACTGAGAAGCTTCCCTTCATCCATAGCAAACAATCTCTTTTTGGGATTGAGTGATATTCCATATTTTCTGCAATGCTAAAAAAAAAATTTCAGATGGTAAAGATGCTCTTCATATGAATTTGAAAAGACAGCCAAATCATCAAGATACACTACTAAAAACACATCCTTTTCATTTGTGAAGGCAATTTCCATGGCACGCTAAAATGTTGCTCCAACATTCTTTAAACCGAACGACATCTTGGCATAGTGGAATGCCCCCCAAGGAGTGGTGAATGTTGTCTTGTCCCTGTCAACTTCATGGACCAAAATTTGATTGTAGCCGAAATATCCATCGAGCAACGACATACGAGATGCTCCAACTACTCTCTCAAGAATGTGGTCCATTTTCAGTAGCGGGTAGTTATCTTTTAATGACACTTTATTCAAATTTCTGAAATCTATGCACAATCTGATCTCACCTGTCTTTTTCCTCATAAGAACCAGATTGGAGATCCAATCTGAAAATCTGATCGAAACAATTATACCAGCCTTGTACAATCGATTTACCTCTTTTTCTATTGACGGCAGCAACTTCGGATTTATCCTTCTCAGCTTTTGGCGAATTGGCTTCTGATTTGGCTTAATGGGAAATATATGTTGAATTATACTTTTGTCGTACTCCTTTAAATCTGTATAGTCCCAAGCAAATACATCAGAAAATGAAGACAATAAACTAATGTATTTAGCTTTTATCTAAGGAGTTAATGCCTTTGACAACTTCACCATCTTTGGATTCTCAACTGTTCCAATATTTACATCTTCAACACCCTTCTTGGTTGGCACTAAGCTTGGCTTTTGGGCTACATCATCTTGATCAAATAGTTCCTCTAAAGGTATAAGGCCTTTAGGGATGACATTATCTTCCAACTGTAAGACTTCCATCTAATTTACCTCTATTTTTGGTTCACCATCATCTCACTCACCATCTATAGAGGTGTCTTTATATTTGCCTTCATTTTGCAGAAAATCATCAATTTCTTTGTCATCCTGAAACACCTACCAATATCTCAGATTATTAGGAATAGTTGGGTGATTCTTCACATGAATTTAAAACTTATTGTTTGAATTCACTGGGATCTTTAAATTACTTGCAGCTGTAACAAGAGAATCTGCAATAACATTTTGTGTACGAGGGACACATGTCATGGTATAATCTTGAAACATCCTTAAAATATCTAAAACTGCATTACATTAAGCCCTCATTCACGAATGTTTGGCTTGGTATTCACCCTTGACTTGTTTGATTACTAATTCTGAGTCTCCATAAACTGAAATTCTCTTTGCATTCAACTTCTTGAGTATCTTCAACCCTACAATCAGTGCCTCATACTCGGCTTCATTGTTAGAAAAATCAAAAGCCAATTTATATGAACAGATTCTTACATTGCTTGGGACTTTATTTGGTAGGAAAATAGGGTTGCGTATCCAAATCCCAATTTCTACACCATCCTTACCTACTACTTTGTCGAAATCCAGACTCCATAAACCGGCTTCTTCCTCCAAGTGCTAGAATTTTGTCTACTCTTCTACCTTTGGCTGTTGTCCGTCAATTTTTTGCTGTTGGCGGAATGTAGACTACTCAATGGTACTTGCAAGATTTTGTCTCTCTTGATCAAGTACTGCCTTGAAATTTTCTATTATCTCTCAAACATCTTCCACTTCAACTAGCTAGCTATTTACATCATTACAACCACTATCTGAATAAAGAACAAAATATTCTAAATCTGTATGTATAGAGTTAATTAGATGATTCAAAGGTTTCTCCTTGCTTGTGATCATATACTTCATCTTCTCCTCTCTATATAATTTTCTCAGCTAACCAAACGCAAGAATAGTGGCATAGGAGAAATCTAAATGCAATGTCCCTTTCAGTTTTGCACCCCATGACCTAGATAAAAGCATGCCAAATCTAGGGGGAATGTCGACCACAACTACATCCATGAGAACATTCTTTGCTGGAATATGCTCTAAAGTCACAACCAAATCCTTAATGAGACCAATACATCTGACCCTACCAGAATCAAAAGAATAAAGATCATGATATTTATGAGTGATGTTGACACCCAGTTTTTCCATAATTGCCTTTGGCATCAGATTGTGGGATGCTCCTGAATCAAACATGGCATTGTGCAAGACATACTCATGCAATCTAAGGCTGATGTAAAATGGTGCTACTTCATTATGCTCAGACTGGCCTTCTAATTCAGGACCAAAAATAAGCTCGGGTTTTTCATCTTCCACATTAACCATATCAGACAGGGGATCTACATTCAAAATCTTTGACACTTTACTCTTATAACTACTATTCTTCATTAATTCTGTTAGAGATATCGACACTTTTAACTTAGAAATCTCATTCTCTAAGCTAAAGGCTGTAATTTTATCTACCTCTTTGACCGGAGAATCCTTTTTTTTAGAATTTTCCTTTGCTATACTTGGTTGATTTGTCTTCTCATTTGCAGATTGTACTTTGCTGGAAGTGGGATCTACTGGCTCCTTTCCTTTTTTCTGAACATTTGAAGAATCATTCTTAGGTTGTGCTACTTCCTTTTGCTTTTGGACCAGATTGATTGGTACATCCCTGCTCCTAAGTGAATATTGTCTTTGCTATGTTGTCAGTGTATTCATATATCCCCTCTGATATTCATCTAATTCTTCTTTTAGGACTGTTTCATTGGCTAGTATAAAATCCTCATATTTCTGTACAGTCAGGCTCTCTGAATATTCCTCATCCTCCGTGATATAGATAGGCAAACCATCTGCTATAAAAAAGTGATTTTCCTCTCCTATTGGATCTTCATCATCCTCTAACTTTGGGCCATGCACATAATTTTTCTATAGAGGTGTTTTGACTTGCTGCTGTACTGATTGATATTATTCTCTTTGCTCCCACTGTTTGATCCTAAACCGTGGTTGCTGCTGACCGCAGAAATTTGGATTTCTGATTGGTGTCTCAGGCTTATCTGCAATTGTCAATTTGTCAAACATTTTCTCAATTTTACAAAGAAAATGATCAAATTTTACATCTGAGGAAGAAGCCTCTTTCTTTATGGTCACTTTTTTCTCGGTCTTCATCCTAACTCTCTTAGCTAACAGATTCGCCTCCACACTCACTTCATTTTTCTGCATATCCTCCAATGTAGCAGGATGGATCTCATTCTCTCAATTGGTATGCCATGTCGGGATCAAAACCATCGGGGAATTTTATCAAAGCCAACCCCATCAGTGGCTTGATATTAGCTGGAAGAGCATTATAGATAGTATTGAATCTCACATAGTAAACCTGAACACTTTCACCAGCATTCCTCTTTATATTTTCATACTCGGAAAGAATTTGGAGTGGATTTTTCTTTACCTCCGAAGGATCCAGGAATTGTCTATGAAGAGCCGGAAATGTATTGATAGTCCCCACGGGTAGTGCTCTGAACCACTTCCGAACCTCGCCTCCAAAACTTTCAACAAATAATCACATGGTCACATTCTCTTCATCTATCTCATAAAGATCAAAGAAGTCATTCATCTTGTCAACATGCTGCTATGCTATGATACCTTGAGTAGTGTCAAACAACGGTATCTTACTTTGGTAATCAACAGGCATTGCATCCAAGTTCTCTGGCAAAATGAGAGGTGCATATCTGGCAACCATTACTCGAGGTGGATTGGAAACTAGCCTTGGGGAAACAGGAGGATTTATAACAACAAGGGCAGTCGATGTGATGGGTGATTGAGGGGTTGAAGGAGAAGTAGAGGTGACAAATCTCTGATCAGATATGCTAGGTCGAATGAGAAGGGTGGGGATAAATGGTGGTTGAGAATGAACTTCAGAACTAGATAAGACAACAGATGAACCAAGAGTAGCAGATGCTAATTCTAGAAGCTCGGGGATATTGGTAGCCACAATAGACAATTGAAGAGAATTCAAAATATAATCATCAATTGATCTATTCGCTCTTTCAATTTCAAGGTCTTCAACAAATTGCAGATTTAAAATGGTATCACCAATCACACTTTCAGATTTGGTTTCAAACAAAGATAAATCAAAGTGTTCATCAAAAGGGAGATCTTCAAGATATTGAAATTCGACTGGGCATGAATGAGATCTAAAAACTGGTATAGGACTCAATGAACTTTCTTGCCTGAGTATTCTTGGAATGAGCTTAGAATTTTCAAACACGGGAGGAGGATCAGGATCAAGATTGGCCTTGGTGTATCTTCCTGAAGCTAATGTGTTTGATCTTTCCCCAAAATTCAAATGGACATTACAATTTTTTCAACCTAATGAATTCCAAACCTATCATCCAAGAGTCTAGAATTTGTTTTAAAAGTATTGGGGTAATATTTTTTAGTTCATCCCCGTTATGGTCGCCACTATGTTAGGGCCTGGAACTACCTCAGGATAAAGGAAGGTAGGTCTAGGGTAACATCAAAGCACGCTTAACTTGGTAGCTAGCCCTACCAGGTTAGGAGAGGGCTCTCTCCTTGTCAATATCAATTAGGAAATTGACAATTAGGGCTTGAGATGACTAAATTGAATGCTGATTTTAGGCTAGCTATAGTAGATTAGGGTTACTGGTTTGATTTTAGGTTTTGGTTGCTCAATCAATTGGAGAAGGTAGATTGGTTTTGGGAAATCAACTCAGGGATACAGTCATGTCCTGTGGGGCAAGGTAAACAAGGGTTTATGCACTATAAATGGATTGATATGGTAGATTAAGACAACTGAGGAGTTGAGGAGGGCATAAAAGAAACTATGAATCCTCTTCAAATAGTGAAAACAGTGAAAACATTGAAAACCAAACACATTCCCAAGACAAAGCATTGTAAATTAGTGTATTTTGTCTATTCACCTTGATTCATTTAGTTTAGAAGAGAGAGAGAGAGAGATGTGGATACATATAAAAAATCAGAAAAAACTCATTACAAAGAAGGAACAATACATAAACTCACTGTCACAAGGATCCCACAAAATAGATGTGAAACCTGGTTTTATTCCTTACCAAACTGCTGATACAAATGTTCAGTGAGTCCAATGCTTCTGCCAAAGTCCAACCTTTAAAATGACTAAGAAATTACATAATATAGGCAAGGAAACCACTCATGCTAGCTATTAGGGTCAAATCCATGAGAAAAGGGGTGGTTTCAACCATATCTAAACTAAGAACAAGAATATAGGCAATGGAACAACTTGCCTCTAAAACTTATGAAACCAATTCATTACAGTTCAAAACCACTTGAAACTTGATGTATCTACCCTACAAGGTGATTTTCATAAATACTTACATTAGATACATCATTTACCATGCATACATTTACCAAGAAAAGAAGAAAAGTCAACCATTGAAGAAACTGGGTGAAATTTTGAGTTTTAGGCAAAATTGACAAAAATTTGCCTGATGCGCAGCGCCCTAAGCTTGATGCATAGCACTGCGTCAAGACTGCTTTTGGAGGCCTTGCACTTCACCAAATCAGGCCCAAGATAGCTTGTTGGAAATCTATACCTGTCTAGTTTCTAGAACACTTTGAATTTCTAATTTGGAGTTGATTTTCCCCTTCAAAAATCATTTCTCCAAAGACTACTTCCTGTGGGTCCAAAAAGTGGTAGAGAGGGCATTTTTTATGTGTTTTTTTCCCTTTAACAGACCCAGATCTTCTCCAAAATAGATGAAACTTTCTGGGTTTGATTGTTTTTTCATGCTGAATCAAAAACTACAATCCATTTGGCAAAAGAGTGAGCCAATTCAATGCGCAACACCACCGGCTAAAATTTCCTATGTTTCCATTTTCAAAAATGAAAAAAGACAAAAAGTTTCCAAAAATTCCTTAAATTTGGCAAGAGACAACCTCATTAAGTGCTTTGCTGAGGTAATAAAGCTTCAGCCAAAATTTTGAGTTTATCATGTTCTTTCTTAGCCCTCAAGGCTCTCCTTAACTTAGCTTTTAGCCTCTTTACCCTTGTTTTGCAAATCTTGTTCTGGGTTAGGTAGTGATAAGCCATATGGCGCAGCATTTTCTTCTCTTTGTTGGCTTTCTCAAGGTGAATGTTTGCTCTTTCCAACAACGATTCTTGGTCATCCTCAATTTCTTGCTCAAGGGATGTCATCTTGATCTTTCTTTTCTTTGCCTCTTGCGTATTTTCCCTAATCATCTGCAACTCCATAATAGTTTGCTTATCTGTCAACTGTTTGTTTTCCTGCTCAAGAAATTTGATGATCCATTTGGCCCTCTCAAGGTTAAGTGATAAGGCTTTTATTTCAGCCTCCTTCTCTTTGATAATCATGTCCTTGAGTCTTGAGCTTTGAGAGCCAAAATTAGTGACATCCTCCTCAATCAAAATAAACTCTCTGTCTTGCCCTTCAGGAAGGCTCTTCTCATGCATCTTTTGCATTCCTTTATCTCTGCCCTTCTGTTTCTACCCAAAATGTACCTGTTTAGATGGAGAAGAAGGCAAAGCCCCTTCCACCCCTAGTGGAGATATGATTTTCCTATGTTCTGGTGAAGAAAATGAGATCCCTTCCACCACTTGTGGAGATAGTACTCGCTTGGCAGCTGCAAAGAGAATTCTAGTGCCTCTTTCATAGGTGACCAACACAGGAATAGGAACCTCCTCTGTTTTATTTTTAGCCTCCTTTTGTTGCCTGGAAGGTTCAGCTTCCTCTTAAGGATCTGAAAATATTTGAGGCCCCTTGATGCACTCATGGGCAATGGTAGTTTACCATGGCACTCCCAACTAAGTGAGCTAATGCAAAAAAACAATTTTGATGACAGAAAAATGATAAATACTACTGAGTTGTTGTGGATATGGTTTTCTTTTTTCAATCACTGTCATCCTCTCTATGTTTTTGTATGTGAAATAAAGGATGCTCTTCATTCTGACCCTGGTGAAATTCATGAGCAATCTGATACAGTAGGCATAAAGTTTGGAGAACCTACCCAAACATGTAAAGTATTTGATGATAAGTTTCATGAGTGGAACATACCGGTCCTCCAAGAATTTAAAAGGAAACAACCTATTGAGTTTGCCATGGTACTTGGCCTTAATATCAGGCTCATAATGCTACTTACTAATATTTTTCCTTTTGTTCCACTTTCCCCCACATCTAGAATTCTTGTAGCCTCTGCAACGATAGTCGGTGAAAGAGTGAAGTTGACCCCAGCAAGATGTACCATACTGTTATCCATGTTTATCACAAACTACCTTGCTAAATCATGGTGGAATTTGACCCTCTCAACCATTTCAAAAAACTCAAAACAGGACTGATATCTGAAACATGTGGTGGCTATTGGGCAAGCAAGGAGTTCACTCATGCTAACAGGTTCCTCCCTAATGATTTTTCCACCTTTGTGAGGCTTCCTAGACTACACATTTCTTTCTCTTAAGCTATCACTAAGTGTGTCCTCTTCAAAATCTGATTCATTACTTCTTTCCATGCTTGTCCCTATAATATAATGTGGTGATGATATGGTGAACAATGGATAATAGGTGGGGACAAAGAAAATGAGTATGAAGATATTTTGTAAATGGAACAATAGTAATGAGGTGGGGTAGGGAAATAAAGGGAAGGATTTGGGAAGCTAGGGTTTTGATGTATGAGGGACTTGGGGTTTGATAAAGGGGATTAGTTTCTTAGGGAAATAGGGAAAGAAAAAATAAAATCAAGGGGTAGTTTTAATGCAATAAAATTGGGAAAAAGGAAAAAAGATGTTGGTTTTGCAACAAGGTGAACAAACAGTATGGAGGCAAGCTAGGGTTTTGATTTTAGGAAGCAAAAATCATGAACAAAACATGAAAAATACTTATTTCAGCTTAGTATATATGAACACTTAGTTATACGAGGTGAATGCAGCATTTGGGAGGATTTTAGATGAATTTGTGTGAGCTTGGAGCCTCCCTGGCCAATGTGCGGTGCACTGGGCCCAATGCGCAACGCCTGCCTGATGCACAGTGCCCATGTAATTTTACATAGGGGAAAGTTGTCTGATGCACAACGCCCTTCTAATGTGTAGCATCGAGCCTCTGATGCGCAACTCCAGGAAAACTTGCTACAAAATCTAGGTTTTCTTCCTCTTTTGTTCAATTTCCCTTCAAAACGCGATTTTGGCTCTCCACTTTACTTTTTGCACAATGGAATGACTTGCTAGCATGAATATAGCATGAACTTTATTTTTTCTCCATTGCAAACCCACTTTTATAAAGTCTTAGTCACTTTTTCAAAAGATTTATTTTTCGGTTGAAGTTTGACTTTTTCTTGGAAATTTGATGGACTGATGTCTTGATGCTTTTGCTTTTGCAGTGGCAGGAGTTGTCAAGGTGACCAGGAATAGCTATTGAGTGCTTATTACATATAGAAACAATTAAATTACACGAAATTTTTACAATAATGGAAAAACTATGTTTTCACCTCAAAATAGAGTTTTGAGATAAAAAAGATTTATTAAGCATATCATAAATAAATTTATGATTTTATGAACCTTTTTATCCTCCTCATGTGCCTGCTGACCTTTTTATTCAATTTTGGATGACCATGATGAAAAACCTTAAGACCTAGTGAAACTAAACCCTAAAACTGAATGAAATGAACTGAAATGGCTATAAATGACTGAAAAGAGGTTTGAATAAGCCAACAAGTATATGACATGAGGGAAACTGAAATGAAACCACTACCATTAGTTCATCCATGGCCTAATGGAATGTAGTTGATCAAATGAGACACCTAATATGCTTGCAAAAGAGCAATCTGATCACCGATGGAAGTGTGAAGACACTGACACTAATAGAGCATGCACAAGAATTCCTATAGGAAAAGTCTACAGAATACAGTCTACAGAATACAGTCTACAGGATCAATCTACAGGATACACAAAGGTAGTCTACAGGATAGGCAGAGAAGAGTTCAATAGGGGATATCACAGGAATTACCCACTGCCACAATTCTAAAGAGGTAGGCTATAAAAATCCATCCCTGTTTACAAGAAAATGAACTAGAAATGCTCTAAAATCTAGTAAATTTAGCAACTATGGGAGGTGAATTACATACATAGTAAACTCTGTTTTCCTCCTGAAGTTAAAAATTTTGTGTCAACCCTCTCATTTTCTCCTCAAGGCTCACAAGCAAGATGACAGGAGGGTTTAATAGGAAAGAACCCACAAACACTGTGAGGATACAACAACACCCCCAAGTGCTTGAAATATTTACAAGACACAAATGGATGGGGTTTTTTGAAAAAATCACAGGGTATGATGATGAGTTGGCTCAATAATTTGCTCATTTCCTCACTCCAAATAGTAGAATCCATGCCATTGTTTTCGTTAGAGGCCTCACTAAATATCTCACCCTAGAGCTCATCAGTAGGGTGACCACACTTCCCCTAGGAATTCCATGGAGAAAAGAAGACAAAGGAGACAGTCTGGTAGCAAAAAGGAAATTCTTTTTAGAAGGTGAAGAACCCACAAAGGACAAAAATGAAGGAGGGATAGTCAACCATACCCATGGAGTGAGGTAGGCTACCAACTCATAAAATATATCTCATGTGAGGTAGATATAGTGTTGTTTATGGCTACCATTTTAGGATCTTTGAAGAATTAAGATTTGGCGTAGAAACACCAGTTCACCAAAGACTCAGCATACCCTATTTCTTGATGCAATCACTCATAGAATCCAGCAAAATAGTAAAGGAAGGGAATTCCCAACAATTGACTCACCATGGGTTGATTAGGATCCTCATTAAGAATGCCTTCCAAAACCTCAAAATCCCTATAACATGGTCAATCTTCACAGACTTGCCAGCAGAGCATGACATCAAAACCCTCAGTTATGATGTTAGTCCTTCTATCAGTGAGGAGGAGGAAAAACATGAAGAAGAAGATACAAAGCTAGATAAGGATGAGATGGATGAAGAAGAAATTGACACAGAGTAACATGATGAAGCAGAAGAAGAAGAGGGAGAAGAGAAGGGGGATGATGATGGAACAAAGGAGGAAACTAAGGAAGAAACTAATGGAGACGAGGAATAACAACAAGAGGAAGAATATAAGAAAAACAGAGAGGAAGAAGGCATTGAAACAGAAAGGGAAGAAAACAAAGAGGAGTCACCTACAGTGTCTCTAGAGGCTACTGAGAGGGAGGCAGTAGCTACCCTCACTACTCTCAACACCCTAGTCAAGCAAAAATGGAAAAGGAGGCAAACCCCACTATATTTCAGAACAAGAAAGAGCACAAGAATCAAACAAGGGAAGCCATAAATATCAATAAAAATTCCCATTGAGATTGAAGATTCCCCTACACCAAGAGACAAAATGCCTTCCCCTAAGTCACCAATCACCTATGTAATGAGACCTAGTACCAGATCAACTTCCTTAAAGGGTAAGGCCATCCTACAGGATCCATAGAAAAACCTACAAGAAGCGAAACAAATCCTACATTATACTCTGCAAAAACTACAGGAAGCACAAAAATTGGAAGGAAAGGTAGGGGAGTAGCAAGAAACAAAAGAAGAAGACCCTAAAACAAAGGAACCAAGCCCCCAACCCAACCTAGAATCTTACTACTAGTTTATTGAAGGAGGTAGGGTGATAACTCAAAAATTTTCCATCCCATTGTTTTTCGAACTTCAGAAGGAGAGGGCCAGCACCCACCAATGGATGCAAATTTCCAAGTCAAAAGGGGTGGAAGACATTGGGCACATGGAAGAGATGCTCAAAGAAATGGGCAAAGAGCTAAGTGGATTAAGGGACAGAGAAACAATAAAGAGAGATCAACTTGAGAGGTAAAATGCATGGCTAAGGGGACAGCTGCAAGAAAGGGAGAACCAACTAGCATGTATGGCCAACCTCTCCTTGGAGGCCATCAAGTGTAGGATGCCAGCTAAATCCTATGCTATTTACCTCAAAAAACAGTGGCTGCAATTTCAAATTAAAACACCAACACAAAGGGGCACCATGCCATTTCAAGACTATAGGAAGTTTATTAATCTTTGTGATCAAAGTACACTAGAGGATAGGGCCAACACGGTTAAGTTTTATTTGCACAACATGGCACTCACATACATGAATGTTTGGGATCCTAATGCCAAGCTAGGAGATCTACAATTAATGGATTTGGCATCATGGATGAACCATGAAGAGTCAAGGGCTGTAGAGATGAAAATAATATTGGCCAGAGATCAAAATGAACCTCTTTTCATTAGAGATGAACAATCAAATCCCATGGCCATAATCAGCACCCATAATTTGATTGCAAATGATCCCCAGCTGGCACCTAGATATCTTGCTACCCAAGAGCAAGTAATTTCACATTTTGAGGATATGTTTAGGCTACTAGGAGATGATAGTATACATGCCTACCTAACGAGATGGAACACACTTCCACATAGCTTGAAGATCAAGGAATATCACTCCCCTCAAAGGTTAAGAGAGGCACTCAACAGGACACCTATGTATAATAAATCAATGCAAAGGTTTAAGGTCAATTGGATAGGCCTAAAACTCAGTCCACCACTACTCCTGGGGATGCTAGAAGGGATAAAAGAAGAAGAAGAAAAGAGGCAGTGAGAAGAGATAGAAAAGAAAACAGGCTTCTATGAACAATAAGAAGAGACCACAGTAGAGGCATGGGATGTCAGAGAGGCTACCAGAGCCATGAAGGACATGGAAATTGACTAAGTTTCTCAGAGGATGAGCAACACTTTCAGTAGGGGGGTGATGATGAGCCTCATCACTGGATAATTATATGGACCTTAATTCACCTCCTAGACTAGTCAAACCAACTATTCTCACAACTTATTGCATACTTTTGATTACATTTTGTTTATGAGATGAGTTAGAGTTGGATATTTTTCTTTGTGGTCTAATGTGCATTTAATGCAGGATTAAAGGATAAAAGGAAGGAATTTTGGCAAAGAACTTGGTAAAAACTCTAATGGGACAAGGGAGAGGAATTATAGTAGGTAAATCCTGCTCATTTACTACCCCTCCATTCGAATATTCCTCCATCAGCTCAAAGTGCAAACAACAAAATCATAAGGACTAGAAGGTAGCCGAGTAAGTGAAAGACAAAGCACCAGCTTATCTCGAAGTTTGGGAGGCAAGCCTCCCTTATTTTAAGGAATTCGTTGGAGACTTCAGATGTATAAGTGGAGAGGCCTACGACCTCAGTAGGATTTAGATTTTTTACTGTAAAACTCTACTCTATTTTCAAGCAGCAAGACTTGTGACAATTTTTTATGTAATCCATTTTTTTGATAATAAGAATGAGTTTTGTTTTGAGCCAACACTGAGTTAGCTCAGAGGGCTAAAGATTTTGGGTTAGGGCTCAACTCAACAACCAATGCTCCTCTTTATGGTACATGTATGTTAGCATAGATTCATAGTTTGATTCATTTGCTTAAGTAGCTGCCTTTCCATTACAACAATGTAGATTAGATTGGTTGTATGTTAGTTTGTTTCCATTTGTGCCTTCTTTCAGTTAGTAGGTTAGCAAGGAGAAAAATGATCACCACAAGGTTCAGCAGGTGCCTTGGCCTCACTTCCTCCCACTGGGACCATGACTTGAGGAAGAGGCCCTTCAGCAACCCCAAAAACACAGATTTCTAGTTATTGCATGAGCTTTGGAGTTTGTTGTCTTGATTCAGAATTTGATTCATTTCATTGGCATCTTTTTCCATTACTCTATTTTTTCAATAAGATGTTACTCATGCTCTCATTTCCTTCAGCACTTTCTTCATGCATAATATGGGCAATTGATTCATGCTTTTCTAGTTTATGAAGATGTATCTTGTTGTATAGTTCTGAAATACACACACATTTTAAGCACTGCAAGTACTTCAGGAGGAGGTCTAGACTTCATCACCAACATCCATCTTCCACCTTGTCAACCTTAACCATCTCTTGTTCCTCCATCACCCTCACTAGTTTTTTTGTCCTTTTTCATTGAAATTCTCCTAGACACATTGAGTGAATCTAGCCATCTCTTCCCTTGGATATTGACTCCTAAGTGCTCCTAGACCTTCTAACACCCTATCACACTCATCACACACCTTTTCCCAGCTTCCCAACACTTCCAACACCTCACAATTAGCTCTTGATTGTATCTTGTAGGTTTCCTGTAATTCTTATAAGATCATCCTATAGGTTTCTATTACATCCTGTAGGTTTTCCTGAAATGGCCTGTTTTGAGGCCGAATTGATGGGGAACCTCTAGGAAGTCACATCCACCTGCCACATCCACAAGAACAATTTAATTTCATGCTTGATTTTACCAAAAAACCAAAAAAAAAAGTGAAAACATATTTAGTTTAGTTTTATTGTTTACACATTAGTATGGTTTAATGCTCTTTACTTTTGTAACTTAGATAGCAGCCTTAGGATAGTGTTGATTTAGCAATTTTGCTTAGCATAGTTGTTTAAATGGTTAAATAGGATATGATGAGATTTAGAATTACATGTTGTTTTCCTCATTACTACAGTAGATTGGCTCTCTTAGAATAGATTTGCTCTTCTTCCATCAAAGAATGAAGCTTTTTATAACTCTATAGAAGTCTGACTTGGAACCCCTGGGTTCTCTCGCCGGATGAACAGTGACAACAGGTAGGACCTTCACTTTTACTTGTGCATATAGCACTATCACCTCCAAGTTTGTATGAACGCTGGGTTGATAAGTAAAGCTGGTAGCCCAAGAGTTGCAACATCCTTGTTGCAATACTGTTGCTCATCAATATTCAATGGGTAAGCTCTTCCACTTGATGAGATACTATGAAATTGATCGATTTCATAGTTGTCAATTTATTATTTCTATGACTGCTTCAGGTTCCCATATGATTTTTCCTTCCTCTTCAAGTTTTGGCAATATTGTTTGAAATGGGAGGTTGTCACCTATAACATTCTTTAAGCATGAAACATGGAAAACTGGGTGCACTCGAGAAGATGTAGGAAGCTTTGATTTGTATCCAACAGTACAAATTTTTTGCAACACCTTGTACGAACCATAATACTTTGGTGATAATTTATTATCCTTCTTAGCTTGCTTGAGGGACATTTGTTTATATGGTTGTAGTCGTAGAAATACCCAGTAACCTACATCAAAACTTCTTTCACTGCAATTTTGATCTACCTGTTGTTTCATTCTATTCTACACCAAAGTGAGGTTATCCCTTAAGAGTTGAAGAACTTTTTGTTGATGCTTGATATGATCTTCCACTGCTTGAACCATAGAATTCTCTCTTAAAGATGATGTGATGGATGGTGGATGATATCCATAAAGTGCCATAAATGGGGTCATATTTAATGCAGTATGGAAGGAAGTGTTATACCACCATTCAGCCAGAGGAAACCACTTGACCCATTGTGTCTATTTATCAGTTACAAAGCAACGAATATATGCTTCCAAAAATTTGTTCACTATCTCAATTTTCCCATCGGATTGAGGATGATAAGATGAGCTGTGAGCTAACTGAGTACCCAAACAAGAACATAATTCCGTCCAAACTTATAATAATCTTTGGGTTTCCATGTTGCTTTTGTATTATTTCCATAAATTCAGTATCAAAATGTATTGGCTTTAAATGGATGAGATAATGCACAAAAGTGTGCATACTTGGTAAGTCTATAAAATACCAACATGACAACACTCTTTCGTTGATAATTGGGTAGACCTGTGATAATATCCATTGAAACCTCCTTCCAACATTGAGTTGGAATGGATAAAGGTTGTAATAGACCTAGTGTCTTAATTGTTTCAACTTTATTTCATTGGCAAACCAAACATTCTGCCACGGACTTTTGAATATCATATTTAAGGCCATCTCAAAAAAATTCCTTCTTAACCCTATGGTAAGTTTTTAAAAATATTGAGTGCCCTCCTAACAAAGAACGAAGAGGTTTGTAATTCGAGAAGAATATTTTGTTTGAGTTGGGAATTCTTACAGAGGTATAAGCGATCTTTGTACCATAACGAATCCTTTTTCTGACTAAATGTGTCATACGTACTGGGATATTTCTGCAACTTTTGAATGAGTGCCCACACTTCTTCGTCATTCTTCCATTCATCCCTTGCTTCCTTTATCCAATCTGGTTGGATAATAGAAATAGCACAAAACAATAATTCCACATCCTCATCCTTTCTTGAGAGTGCATTTGCAACAAGTAGATGATTTCAAAGTCATAACCCACCATCTTTGTGACCCATTTGTGTTGCTCTTCGGAAGATAATTTTTCTTATAAAACATATTTAAGACTATCATGATCCGTTTTTACCTTAAATTGTATTCCCATTAGGTAAGGTCACCATTTCTTAAGTGCATGTAGTATTGCCAACATTTCCTTCTCAAAAATAGCTTTGTGTAAATACTTTCCTTTGATTGGACGACTTTAAAAGGAAATGGGTCTTCCTTCTTGCATTAAAACAACACCAATTCCATTTCCAGAGGCATCACATTCCACAATAAAGGTTTTTGTGAAGTCTCGCATAGCTAATACCAATGCTTGGCACATTGCCTCTTTAAGATGTTCAAAGGCCCTCGTTGCTTCTAGAGTCCAAGAAAATGCATCTTTCTTCAGTAATGTTGTTAGAGGTGTTGTTATTCTCCCATAATTCTTAAAAAACTTGTGATAATAACCTATCAACCCGAGAAATCCTCGCAAATGCTTTATGGATGTGGGGATTTTCCATTCTTTAATGGCTTTAATTTTGCTAGGGTCTACCTTAACACCTTCATGAGATATAATATGACCCAGATATTC